>JARQOD010007397.1:0-39339 GCA_033576555.1 Oophaga sylvatica | reverse complement strand
ACAGTCTGCCTATAGGGTGGGGGTGCTGCCTTTCACTACAGTCTGCCTATAAGGTGGGGGTACTGCCTTATGCTACAGTCTGCCTATAGGGGATGGGGGTGTTGCCTTACACTACAGTCTGCCTATAGGGGATTGGGGTGCTGCCTTATACTACAGTATGCCTATAGGGGATGGGGGTGCTGCCTTATACTACAGTCTGCCTATAGAGGATGGGGGGCTGCCTTATACTACAGTCTGCCTATAGGGGATGGGGTGCTGCCTTATACTACAGTCTGCCTATAGGGGATGGGGGGTTGCCTTACATTACAGTCTGCCTATAGGTGATGGGGGTGCTGCCTTATACTACAGTCTGCCTATAGAGGATGGGGGCTGCCTTATACTACAGTCTGCCTATAGGGGATGGGGGGGTGCTGCCTTATACTACAGTCTGCCTATAGAGGATGGGGGGCTGCCTTATACTACAGTCTGCCTATTGGGGATGGGGGCTGCCTTGTACTACAGTCTGCCTATAGGGATCCGGGGTGCTGCCTTATTCTACAGTCTGCCTATGGGAGGAGTGCTGCCTTACATTACAGTCTGCTAATAGGGGATGGGGAGGCTGCCTTACACTACAGTCTGCCTATGCGGGGTGCTGCCTTATACTACAGTCTGCCTATAGGGGATGGAGGGTGCAGCCTTACACTACAGTCTGCCTATAGGGTGGGGGTGCTGCCTTATACTACAGTCTGCCTATAGGGTGGGGGTGCTGCCTTATACTACAGTCTGCCTATAGGGGATGGGGGCTGCCTTATACTACAGTCTGCCTATAGGGGATGGGGTGTTGCCTTACATTACAGTCTGCCTATAGGTGATGGGGTGCTGCCTTATACTACAGTCTGCCTATAGAGGATGGGGGGCTGCCTTATACTACAGTCTGCCTATAGGGGATGGGGGTGCTGCCTTATACTACAGTCTGCCTATAGGGGATGGGGGTGCTGCTTTATACTACAGTCTGCCTATAGGGGATGGGGGGTGCTGCCTTATACTACAGTCTGCCTATAGAGGATGGGGGGCTGCCTTATACTACAGTCTGCCTATTGGGGATGGGGGCTACCTTGTACTACAGTCTGCCTATAGGGGATGGGGGGTGCTGCCTTATTCTACAGTCTGCCTATGGGGGGAGTGCTGCCTTACATTACAGTCTGCTTATGGGGGATGAGGGGTGCTGCCTTACACTGCAGTCTGCCTATAGGGTGGGGGTGCTGCCTTACACTACAGTCTGCCCATAGGTGATGAGGGGTGCTGCCTTATACTACAGTGTGCCTATAAGGTGGGGGTGCTGCCTTATACTACAGTCTGCCTATAGGGTGGGGGTGCTGCCTTATACTACAGTCTGCCTATAGGGGATGGGGGGCTGCCTTATACTACAGTCTGCCTATTGGGGATGAGGGGCTGCCTTGTACTACAGTCTGCCTATAGGGGATCGGGGGTGCTGCCTTATTCTACAGTCTGCCTATGGGGGGAGTGCTGCCTTACATTACAGTCTGCTAATGGGGATGGGGAGGCTGCCTTACACTACAGTCTGCCTATGGGGGGGTGCTGCCTTATACTACAGTCTGCCTATAGGGGATGGAGGGTGCTGCCTTATTCTACAGTCTGCCTATGGGGGGAGTGCTGCCTTATACTACAGTCTGCTTATAGGGGATGGAGGGTGCTGCCTTACACTACAGTCTGCCTATAGGGTGGGGGTGCTGCCTTATACTACAGTCTGCTTATAGGGGATGGAGGGTGCTGCCTTACACTACAGTCTGCCTATAGGGGATGGGGGGTGCTGCCTTATACTACAGTCTGCCTATAGAGGATGGGAGGCTGCCTTATACTACAGTCTGCCTATTGGGGATGGGGGGCTACCTTGTACTACAGTCTGCCTATAGGGGATGGGGGGTGCTGCCTTATTCTACAGTCTGCCTATGGGGGGAGTGCTGCCTTACATTACAGTCTGCTTATGGGGGATGAGGGGTGCTGCCTTACACTGCAGTCTGCCTATAGGGTGGGGGTGCTGCCTTACACTACAGTCTGCCCATAGGGGATGAGGGGTGCTGCCTTATACTACAGTGTGCCTATAAGGTGGGGGTGCTGCCTTATACTACAGTCTGCCTATAGGGTGGGGGTGCTGCCTTATACTACAGTCTGCCTATAGGGGATGGGTGGCTGCCTTATACTACAGTCTGCCTATTGGGGATGAGGGGCTGCCTTGTACTACAGTCTGCCTATAGGGGATCGGGGGTGCTGCCTTATTCTACAGTCTGCCTATGGGGGGAGTGCTGCCTTACATTACAGTCTGCTAATGGGGTATGGGGAGGCTGCCTTACACTACAGTCTGCCTATGGGGGGGTGCTGCCTTATACTACAGTCTGCCTATAGGGGATGGAGGGTGCTGCCTTATTCTACAGTCTGCCTATGGGGGGAGTGCTGCCTTATATTACAGTCTGCTTATAGGGGATGGAGGGTGCTGCCTTACACTACAGTCTGCCTATAAGGTGGGGGTGCTGCCTTATACTACAGTCTGCCTATAGGGTGGGGTGCTGCCTTATACTATAGTCTGCCTATAGGGGATGGGGGCTGCCTTATACTACAGTCTGCCTATTGGGGATGGAGGGCTGCCTTGTACTACAGTCTGCCTATAGGGGATGGAGGGTGCTACCTTATTCTACAGTCTGCCTATGGGGGGGAGTGCTGCCTTACATTACAGTCTGCTTATGGGGGGCTGCAATATAATATTGAGTCTGCCTATCGAGGGCTGCATTATACTGTAGAGTCTGCCTATGGGGGCTTCATTATGCTATATTGAGAACTATCTGGTGTATTATACTATATGGAGACTAGGGGGCCATCATACAGTGTGGAGATTACAGTAAGGGGGCCATCATACAGTGTGGAGATTACAGAGAGGGGGCCATCATACAGTGTGGGAGCCATCATTGGGGATACTAAGGGGTCAGTATGTATACAGTGAGGGGGCATTATACAGTTTATAGGGGAGCTGTACACCCTCCCATCCTTGTATACATGGCTCCGCTCCCACCGTCCAATTCTATATACATGGCTCTGCTCCCACCTGTATACATGGCTCCACTCCCACCTCCCATCCTTGAATACATGGCTCTGCTCCCACCTTCCAATCCTATATACATGGCTCTGCTCCCACCCTCCAATTCTATATACATGGCTCCGCTCCCACCCTTTATACATGGCTCCGCTCCACCCTCCCACCCTGTATACATGGCTCCCCTCCCACCCTCCGCTGGGCTCCCCCGTCCTCCCCCATCATACTGACTCTCCTCGCTCTGTCGCTGTATCTCTATCCCGGCGCGTCAGCTTCTTCCTCTGTGGTGCGGTCACATGGTACTGCTCATTAAGGTCATGAATATGGACGCCACGCCTATGGGAGTGGAGTCGCGTCCATATTCATGACCTTAATGAGCGTACTACGTGACCGCACCGCACAGGATAGAAGCAGACGCGATGTAGGGACGAAAGGTGAGTATGTACGTGGAGATGACCCGCGGCTAGCGCCGCTGATCTCCCGACAATAGCGGTGGAGTGCCTGGTTGAAATCCTGCGCCAAGATTGGTCGCGCCCGGCCGGAAGTGATTGGACGCCACCAATCAGCAACACAGGATTTCCGTTACAGATGGAAGTCAAAAGTTAGACAATTATATAGTAGATTATTTTCAGTAACAGCGAGGTCATCTGCTGATGTCCTCCTCCACTATTAGGGTCTGTCACCCAGTTGTAATCAAAGTTACCTGGTTAGGCGCCCACTTAGAAGTTTGGCCCCGCCTGAACCAAAACCTTAGCTACGCCTCTGGACAGCATGTGACTTAAATATGAGTGTCTGAGCAAAGGGTCTGAATTCTTATGACTAGAGATGAGCAACTTTGCCTCCGGGAGGGTCGAGTCGGGTTTCGGCCGACTCGACTTTTACAAAAGTCAAGTCGAACGAAGTCGGTCGTCTAACGGAAACAGTGGAGTTGGCGTAGGAAACCCGACCCCAATGCAAGTCAATGGGGAAGAAAAGTCGGCAGGGAGTGGAGGACAGTAAACACACCTACAATGCCCATTTCAATGCCAACGACATCAATTCTTATTACTTAAGCTTGTCAACCTTAATTTACTTTATAATAATAGTAACTCATTGAAAACTGTGGGTTATTTGGCTACAGTTGTGTGGGGGGCAGGGCTGGCTCCAGGTTTTCGTGGGCCCTGGGCCAAAGAGTCTCAGTGGGTCCCTTTAACACATACCACAATTCATGATGCTCCGATACGGCAGAGAAATATAGGTATAGTACAATGCCAAATACTTCACTTCTTACATTACATGAGTGATATCTATTGCAAATTCTACAATAGCTCAAAAACCGTACAGTATAGTCCTCCATACAGTATTATGGGCACCACATAGTGCGCCATACAGAATAATGAGCCCCATATATTGCTCTATAGTATACAGAACGGGCTCCATATAATGCTCCATACAGAATAGGCCCCATATGTGCTCCATATGATGCTTCATATATAAAGGGCACTATATGATGCCCCATAAATAATGAACCCCATATAATGCTCTAGTATATGATGGGCCCCATATGATGCTCCAGTGTATGATGAGCCCCATGGATGATGCTCCAGTGTATGATGGGCCTATATAATTCTCCATATATAATGGGCCCCATATGATGCTCCAGTGTATAATGGGCCCCGTATATGATGCTTCAGTGTATGATGAGCCCCATTTATAATGCTCCAGTGTATGATGGGCCCCATATATAATTCTCCAGTGTATAATGCTCCCCATATATTGTTCCAAACATAAAAAAACTGAAATACCTCTCCTCGCTGGGCACTGCTCTAATCTGGACTCCTCAGCGTCGCCATCTTCCAGCTCTCTGCACTGTGACTGTTCAGGCAGAGGGCGCACAGACGTGACGTCATCGCGCTCTCTGACCTGAATGTCACTGTCAGGAAACGCGGAAGACGTCACAGCGGTGGAGCAGGGAGAGGTAAGTATTGTAAGTGCTGGGGCCCTGAGCAAGCAGGGGGGTGGCCACTCATGGGCGACGGCACTGGCAAAGGGCCCCTCATAGTACGCCGGTGTCTCTGACGGCGAGTGGGCCCCCCACCTGCTCAGGGCCTCGGAACTTGCCCGGGTGCGCAAGGTGGTCACGCGGCTCTGTGGGGGGGTACAGCCCAGTTAGGGAGGTGGAAAAACTGGGATATCTTGAGGTGTAGGCTGGACGTTCAGCAGCTGCAAATGGAGGAATTGGAGAAGTCGGAGGAAGAGGAGGACAAAGCGAGCCATTTTGCTGGCAACCTATGTGTCATCAGGGGAAGGTGGTATAAAATCCTTTGAAACCCAGGCATGGTTCATTTTAATGAAGGTGAGATCACCAACATTTTGGGTCGACAGTCGGGTCCTTCTTTCTGTCAGGATTGATCCAGCAGCACTGAAGACTCTTTTTGATAGCACACTACCAGCAGGGCAAGCGAGCTCCTGTAAGGCATATTGCGCCAATTCAGGCCAGGTGTCCAGTTTACAGGCCCAGTAGTCAAAGGGAAAGAACTGTGAGGGAGAACATCGATAGGGGAGGAGAGGTAATTTAGAACCATAGTTGACAACTGTTGTCTCCTGTCTCCAAAAAAATGTCCAACAACATATTATGCACATACCAAAGAGACCTTCACCATATAGGGAGATCCAGAGGGTGCATGGATGGATGGGGTGTGTAATTATACAATTACTTACAAAAAGGATACAAAGTATCCAAAAGCACACCACTCACAAAGGGATATATATAGTAAAATATCAAAATTTTATTAAGGTAACAATACAAAATATTAAGTATAAACATACAAGGGAAAAGGATTAACCCAAAATGTAGTGCACAAAAAGTAACTGAAGGAAATGAGTATCGGCATATGGTGTATATAATTGTACATATAATGGTTTAAACAGCACAGCTGGTATACAATGACCATTTCACAAAATATATATTGCTGCAAACCATCAGAATTAAAAGGTAAAGACCTAATGATAACACATACCCATATTAAATCAACCGATCCAAACAGTCACAGCAGCCCCGACGCGCGTTTCGCGTTTGCAGCTTTCTCAAGGGGGATGTGCATGCCATGTCCTAGCCAGTACCCAGTTATATAGCCCCCAAAAACACATTGGGCCAATAACAGAGCCCTCTGTAGCGACCCCTCCCTGGATTTAACAGGTGCAACAAGTTATATTATAATAAGTTGGCGTTCTTGACGCGCACGGCGCCACCGCCCCCAGATCTCATCACCTACTGCATCGGCGCTCGGTCTCAGTGTGCGGGGAGGAAATCCCCATGACATCATATCCGCCCATTGAGACCACTAGAGGCCTTAGACAGCGAGCGTGTGAGCCGGGCGTAGTGCGCATGCGCGTCGCCATTTTATTGAAGCCTTCAATAGGTCTATATTAGTGCCAGTGAGTATGCCGCATACTGGATCGCATACATCAACCGAAATGGAAAGACACTACATATGCGCACATAAGTTCCTGCCCGGTATGTGTTATCATTAAATGCAAAAGATCACCACATATAATCATGATGCGCCATATCGTGCTTACACAAACTATCGAAGTGTTAACAATAAATGCTGGCAAAAAATACATATATAAAATATCACAGAGCAGTATATATACACATATAAACAAAAGTGCACATAAAGATATGCGCATATAGGTTCCTGCCCGGTATGTGTTATCATTAAATGCAAAAGATCACATATGTAGTCATGATGCGCCATATCATGCTTACACAAACTATCGAAGTGTTAACAATACATGCTGCAGAAATACATATATCGAATATCACAGAGCAGTATATATACACATATAAACAAAATGCACATAGAGATATATATGAAAATCCAGGGAGTTGCTTTAATTCGTTCATATGAAGTCATAAAAGGTCCAATGTGTATAAGGGGTCACACAACGGATCCGGACACAGTAACATATTGGATAAACTAAGATGGAGTAAACAATACACAAGTCAATAAAAGACACACACAAAAGACAAAAGAGCACATAATAGACTTGTTTAAAAAGTAAAGATGCATCTATAAAAAAGGAGCGAAGCTCAGTTTCTCATTGAGTCCCACAGGGGCCATGGTGCCCAGTTCCACTATCCATTTCGTTTCTGCTTGAGCTAACAGGGATTTCACATCACCACCTCTAATGCCACCTCTTATTCTATCGATTCCGTGAACCTTAAGGCCACAGGGATCTGAATTATGACATGATCGAAAATGTTTGGGCAGTGTTCTCAGTAGTGAAGGATCCTCCACCTCCACCGCCGCAGCAATATTCCTGACGTGTTCCCTCACTCTTACACGTAATTCCCTTGTTGTCAATCCAACATATAATTTGGGACAAGGACATTGTGCCAGATATATAACGTATGAGGTAGTACAAGAAATATAATGCATGATATCATATTGACGAGTACCCTCAGTACCACCAAAGGTTTTTGCCCGAATGATATTATTTAAATTACATGCCCTACAACCGCCACAGGGGAAACAGCCCCATCTCTGACCACTGGATCCAAAAAAATTCTTTTGTCCAGCAATATAGTGACTTTGGGCTAAAAGGTCTCTTAAGTTTTTACTTCTTCTAGCTGTAACCAGAGGTTTCTCTGAAATTTCCTTATAAAGAATTGGATCAGTTCGAAGGACCGACCAGTGTTTAGTCAGGATCTGGCGGATGTTATCCCACTGGCAGTTATACGTAATAATAAATCTCGTATGTAAATCTTCTTTCTTTTTGGATCCCAGGGGTTTATGTAATAATGCTTGTCGTGGGGTGTATTTCGCTCGATGATATCCATGCCTTACATTCCTGTGGCTATAGCCTCTGGCCAAAAAACGTTCTCTAAGGTCTTTAGCCTGATGTTCAAATTGGTCCACTGTAGAGCAAATGCGTTTTGCCCTCAGGAATTGGCCAATGGGAATGGCTTTAATTGTTGAATAAGCATGTCCCGAGGAGGAATGAAGGAAGGAATTGACTGAAGTATCCTTCCAATGGATGTCAGTGTGGACAGATCCCGTGTCATCTATTGACAAAGCGATATACAAAAAATCAATCTTTTGTCTATGCCACCTATATGTAAGCCTAATATTATAGGTATTGTTGTTAAGGTTAGACATGAATCTATCAAGTTCAGGAATCGGTCCCTGCCATATAATCAAAAGATCATCAATGTACCGAAGCCAGCACTGCACATGGTCGGCGGCGCATGCCCCGTCCCCACGAAACACCTCCCTCTCCCAAAGGCCGAGGAAGAGATTTGCGTAGGCGGGCGCACACGCCACCCCCATGGCAGTGCCACGCCTCTGTAGGTAGAACCGATCCCTGAAGGTGAAAAAGTTATGATATAGAACAAATTCCAAGAGTTCCATTATCAAATCAGCAAGGGATCTGTCCACACTGCTCATCTCTAGAAAAAACCGTACAGCACGAAGTCCATGTTCGTGATCAATGCATGTATACAAGGACTCGACGTCCGCAGTGACAAAGAGCATGTCGGAGTCCAAGGACAAACCGTCAACTCTCACCAGGACGTCGGTGGAGTCCCTGACATAGGAGGGGAGAGTCTCTACCAGAGGTTTAAGATAGTGGTCAATAAACTTGCATACTGGGTCGCAAAGCCCTCCTATGCCAGAGACTATAGGACGCCCCGGTGGGTCGACGAGGTCCTTATGGACTTTAGGGAGGAGATAGAAGGTTGGAACCTTGGGAAATTTAATCAATAGTGCATCTAGGATTTTTTTGGGGATAATCCCCTTTTCCCAGGCTTGCATAAGGATTAAGCCCAATTGATCAGAGAATGTGGTTAAGGGATTTTGTGGGAGAATAGAATAATAATCTTTATTCTTAAGCTGTTTAAAGGCCTCCTTTTCATATTTGTCATTGGGCCAGATCACAACGTTTCCCCCCTTGTCGGCAGGCTTAATAACTATATCTTTAATTGCTTTTAATTCTTTTAGAGCCCTTCTTTCGATTGGGCTGAGATTATCTCTCTTAATTTTTGTTGATATTTTTTTAAAATCTTCAGTGACCAATCTTGCAAAGATGTCTACCTGAGGGCATAACGACAAGGGGGGAAAAGTTGTTGATCTGGGCATGACATTTTTTGGAAAGTTAACCACATCCCCTGTTTCTTGTTCATTCAATAATCCTTCTAGTACCTCCAATGCCTCCTGCTCAGTCACACCGCGGACGTCAATATCCTCATTAGAACGATGGTGTAGCCTCCTCAGGACAAGCTTACGGCAGAAGAGGTGGAGGTCCTTCACCACTGTAAAAAATTGAAAATTATTAGTGGGTGAGAATGATAATCCCAGGCTCAACAGTTCATTTTGTGTTTTGGATTATCTGTGTGTAGAGAGGTTAATTACCTCCATATTATTGTGATAACTGCGAGTTTTCTTAGTATACTGCTGTGGGGGGGGGGTGATTCTCCTTTTATTCGTTCTATTATTCCTTCTAGGATCTTTGATGTTTAATGCTGTGAATGAGCTCTCTGTTTGGGAATCACTAGTGGTAGGTCGTGCTTCATCCATAGAAGTGAATGATGACATGGATCCTGATCTAGATCTACTGGAGGTCCCAGTCTTATATGTTCTTCGCCACTTATACATGGTTTTGTTCTGAAAGTCAGAGCTATCCCTCTGAAATTTTCGGGTTTTAAAATTCACTATGTCCTTTTCCCATTTTTGGAAGCAGGTTTCAAGATCTTTATTAAACTCCTCTAATGCCGTTGTAGATAATTCCTTTTTCACATCCCTCTGTGCTATCTCAATTTCTGCCTCAATTTCCTTGATCTTATTATCATCAATTTGCATAAGAATTTCCATAAAGCCTTTTGAACATGTATTGGCTACAGATTCCCATTTATCTTTAAGCATTTCATCATTCACTGTAAATGAAGGAAAAATCTGGACACGTAGGCCCCGTGGGACTAAATTTTTGGAGATATAACGCTCCAAAAAGGCACGGTTCCACCATGCCTTTGTTCGTTTGTGGAATAATTCTTTTAATCGAGTTATTTGTTCTTGTACATCTTTACCATTAAAAACAGTACTTGGGTCATCCTTGAATACCTCATTAAGTTTACTGAGCCACGCTTGATCGCGGGCTCGAAAGTCCATATGTTTTGGATCAGAAGCTGTGAACAACACAGGAACAATTATAACCAAAAAAATGTCCAACAACATATTTTGCACATACCAAAGAGACCTTCACCATATAGGGAGATCCAGAGGGTGCATGGATGGATGGGGGTGTGTAATTATACAATTACTTACAAAAAGGATACAAAGTATCCAAAAGCACACCACTCACAAAGGGATATATATAGTAAAATATCAAAATTTTATTAAGGTAACAATACAAAATATTAAGTATAAACATACAAGGGAAAAGGATTAACCCAAAATGTAGTGCACAAAAAGTAACTGAAGGAAATGAGTATCGGCATATGGTGTATATAATTGTACATATAATGGTTTAAACAGCACAGCTGGTAAACAATGACCATTTCACAAAACATATATTGCTGCAAACCATCAGAATTAAAAGGTAAAGACCTAATGATAACACATACCCATATTAAATCAACCGATCCAAACAGTCACAGCAACCCCGACGCGCGTTTCGCGTTTGCAGCTTTCTCAAGGGGGATGTGCATGCCATGTCCTAGCCAGTACCCAGTTATATAGCCCCCAAAAACACATTGGGCCAATAACAGAGCCCTCTGTAGTGACCCCTCCCTGGATTTAACAGGTGCAACAAGTTATATTATAATAAGTTGGCGTTCTTGACGCGCACGGCGCCACCGCCCCCAGATCGCATCACCTACTGCATCCGGCGCTCGGTCTCAGTGTGCGGGGAGGAAATCCCCCATGACGTCATATCCGCCCATTGAGACCACTAGAGGCCTTAGACAGCGAGCGTGTGAGCCGGGCGTAGCGCGCATGCGCGTCGCCATTTTATTGAAGCCTTCAATAGGTCTATATTAGTGCCAGTGAGTATGCCGCATACTGGATCGCATACATCAACCGAAATGGAAAGACACTATATATGCGCACATAAGTTCCTGCCCGGTATGTGTTATCATTAAATGCAAAAGATCACCACATATAATCATGATGCGCCATATCGTGCTTACACAAACTATCGAAGTGTTAACAATAAATGCTGGCAAAAAATACATATATAAAATATCACAGAGCAGTATATATACACATATAAACAAAAGTGCACATAAAGATATGCGCATATAGGTTCCTGCCCGGTATGTGTTATCATTAAATGCAAAAGATCACCATATGTAGTCATGATGCGCCATATCATGCTTACACAAACTATCGAAGTGTTAACAATACATGCTGGCAGAAAATACATATATCGAATATCACAGAGCAGTATATATACACATATAAACAAAAATGCACATAGAGATATATATGAAAATCCAGGGAGTTGCTTTAATTCGTTCATATGAAGTCATAAAAGGTCCAATGTGGATAAGGGGTCACACAACGGATCCGGACACAGTAACATATTGGATAAACTAAGATGGAGTAAACAATACACAAGTCAATAAAAGACACAACAAAAGACAAAAGAGCACATAATAGACTTTGTTTAAAAAGTAAAGATGCATCTATAAAAAAGGAGCGAAGCTCAGTTTCTCATTGAGTCCCACAGGGGCCATGGTGCCCAGTTCCACTATCCATTTCGTTTCTGCTTGAGCTAACAGGGATTTCACATCACCACCTCTAATGCCACCTCTTATTCTATCGATTCCGTGAACCTTAAGGCCACAGGGATCTGAATTATGACATGATCGAAAATGTTTGGGCAGTGTTCTCAGTAGTGAAGGATCTCCACCTCCACCGCCGCAGCAATATTCCTGACGTGTTCCCTCACTCTTACACGTAATTCCCTTGTTGTCAATCCAACATATAATTTGGGACAAGGACATTGTGCCAGATATATAACGTATGAGGTAGTACAAGAAATATAATGCATGATATCATATTGACGAGTACCCTCAGTACCACCAAAGGTTTTTGCCCGAATGATATTATTTAAATTACATGCCCTACAACCGCCACAGGGGAAACAGCCCCATCTCTGACCACTGGATACAAAAAAATTCTTTTGTCCAGCAATATAGTGACTTTGGACTAAATGGTCTCTTAAGTTTTTACTTCTTCTAGCTGTAACCAGAGGTTTCTCTGAAATTTCCTTATAAAGAATTGGATCGGTTCGAAAGACCGACCAGTGTTTAGTCAGGATCTGGCGGATGTTATCCCACTGGCAGTTATACGTAGTGTGAGACAGTGAAGGGGTGCGTACTGGACGGGGTGTATATCTCCCCCAGGTTTCTTAGCTGGGGCGCATAAAAAGTAGGTTGTCAGTGCGGTGTTCACTCCATTCCATCTGGGACAGGTTTGCAGTTCAGCCCAGAGTGAACACAGCTGCTTAATTAGACAGCCAGAAGTGCCTGCTTGGAAGTTCAGAGGGGCTCTCTCTCTCAGTCTGGATCTGACTTCAGACGCCATTGGAGCCTCATGTGAGCTGCACGCTGGTAACTACTGAACATATGTGTTGTTTTGGCCCAGGCTATTAGAGTCTGGACCCGGATAGAAAGGGAAATCTATCTAAGTGTAATTAGTGGCTGGAGAAGCCCAGGCTTTATGTTTATGATTTGGTTTTGATTATGTTCTGTTTGCTGTAGACTTTAATAAAACTGGTTGCGGCCAGTTTTTACCAGAACTGCTGTCTGTGAATGAACTGTTTCCGTGCCACTCCGTCTACCCGGACGGCGATCCCAGAGCTATATCCCCTGAAAAGCTTACAATTGGTGCTAGATTGCTGGGGCAGCACAGTGGCTAAAGGCAGCAGCAAAGGAAAAGTTTGTTGAAGCAGTCTTGGAGAGACAGTGGCCCTAATAGAGTTTGCAGAAAAAAAAAAAAAAAGTGTCTGCACAGCAAGAGCTGAACTTGTGGTGGAAAAAACTGTGGAGTGTGTATGTCTTGGGTGAAGGCTGTTAACCAGCCCAGGAAGTCTGGCAGTATGGAGGAGCTCGTTAAGCACCTGGTCCAGAGCCAGCAAAGCATGCAGAGCATGCATCAGCAGCAGCAGGAGACCAACCGGTTATTAATGGAGCAAGTTGCAGCAATACAAAGAACTCGCAGCACCTCGTCCCCGAGTGAGGACGCCGGGTCACCGGCATTATCCGCTGTAAAGAAGGCGGTAAAACAGACTCTGCAAAAGATGACACCTCATGACGATGTGGAGGCATATCTGGCTATATTTGAGAGATTGGCTGAGAAGGAGAGTCTGCCACAGTCTGAATGGGCCATGGTGGTCGCGCCCTATCTGACTGGGGAACCCCAAAAAGCCTATTTTGACCTCGCGAGCAGGACAGCAAAGACTATAACAAGCTGAAAGCGGAGATTCTTGCCCGCCTGGGTGTGACGGCTGCAGTCCGTGCCAGGAGAGTCCATAACTGGAGATACAGTCGAGACAAGCCTGCTCGCTCACAAATGTATGACTTGATTTCTTTAGTAAAGAAGTGGCTGGAACCTGACGTCAGCACCCCTGCCCAAATGGTCGAAAAGGTAGTGCTGGACCGGTACATCTGGGCCCTTCCTCCTGAGGTACAGCTCTGGGTCGGACAGGGAGATCCCAAAGACGCCGATCAACTGGTCAGCTTGATTGAAAGGTACTTCGCCACCAAAGACTATCTACGTGACCAGCCGTCCGAGCGATCATCAGTTCGAAGTACCCGGCCTCCGTTATCTCCCGGTAAGAGAGTTCCAGCTGTTGGGGTAAGGGGGGCTGCTGACCGACGGGTTCAGACCCGGGGGGACATGGGTGAGCGAAAGGGTGATACTTCCCTGGCAGGAGACCCAGGCCTAGAAAGGCCTCCCCGTCTGAACTTCCAGACCTGAGACAGTGTTGGAGATGCCGTGAACGGGGTCATATTTCAGCTAACTGTCCACTAGTCGGGGAACCTATGGACTGTGACGCTGGACAGACCCTCTCTTTCCTCGCGGAACCCGTGTGCGTGGCCACCCCAGTCGAGGAGACTGGCCCACAGCTGTCTCAGGTGGTTATAAATGGCTGCCCAGTACAGGCCCTCCTAGACTCAGGGAGTCGAGTGACTCTGGTACATGCCAGCATGGCTGATAGGGACTTCGTCCCCGATAAACACCTGAGCGTGGTGTGCATACATGGAGACACCAAAGTCTACCCGGTAACTTCCGTGGATTTCGTCACAAAACTCGGGGAGATCTCGTATGAAGTGGGGGTAGTGAAGAACTTGATGCACCCCGCCATTTTGGGTCGTGACTTTCCTCTGTTTTGGGGTCTCTGGGGGAAAAATGTTTCTGCTGGACAGTGTGATGAAGCTCCTACTGAGGGTGCGCAGTCCCGAGGGGCGGAACACAATGCTAGTGGGCCGTTAAACGTATGTGATGATAATGATAATGATGCTGATAATGATAATGATGATGACCATGATATTGATGCTGATACTGATAAAAATGAATTTCCCTTACAGGTGATGTTGGGGGAGGGGGAGGATGTTTCTCTAGAACAGAATGTCCCTGACCTACCGGTGTCCCGTGGCAATTTTGGGAGTGAGCAATTGCAAGACCCCACTCTTAAACATGCCAGGGAGAATATAACTGTTCTGAATGAGATCCCACAAGAGCCCGGCTCTGATGAAAAATTTCCCCATTTTGCCATGAACAATGACCTGTTATACAGGGTCACTAAAGTAAAGGGAGAGGCCGTGAGTCAGCTCCTAGTACCTAAGCCATATAGAAGTATGGTGTTAGGTTTGTCCCATAACCACGTGCTGGTGGGCACCTGGGGATGGACAAGACCCAGGAAAGAATCCTCCAGAGGTTTTACTGGCCAGGGGTTTATCGAGATGTGGAGGATTATTGCAAAACCTGCCCCACGTGTCAGATAAATGCTCCGGTGTCTCACTTCCGCAGTCCATTAATCCCGCTGCCGGTTATAGAGATACCATTTGAAAGGGTAGCGATGGACTTGGTAGGTCCTATTGTAAAATCAGCCAGGGGTACCAATACATACTAGTGGTACTTGATTATGCAACCCGGTACCCAGAGGCTGTCCCTTTAAGAAATATGGCATCTAAAAATATTGCACGGGAACTCTTTCATATGTTTTCCAGGACAGGAATCCCTAAAGAGATCCTCACGGACCAAGGCACACCTTTTATGTCCAAGGTGATGAAGGAACTGTGTAAGTTGCTTAAAATCTCGCACCTTCGGACATCCGTGTATCACCCCCAGACGGATGGGCTGGTTGAACGTTTTAACAAAACGTTGAAACATATGTTAAAGAAAGCAGTAGAGAAAGATGGGCGGGACTGGGACTACCTGTTACCCTACTTAATGTTTTCGGTCAGAGAGGTGCCCCAGGTCTCTACGGGGTTTTTCTCCCTTTGAGTTGGTATATGGTCGGCACCCGCGCGGCTTGCTAGACATAGCCAAGGAAGTATGGGAAACCGAAACAACTCCATATAAGAGTGTTATAGAGCATATTGCCCAGATGCAAGAGAGGATGGCTAAAGTTATGCCATTGGTTAAGAATCATCTGCAGAGAGCCCAAGAAGCTCAAAGCAGGGTATATAATCGGTCAGCAAAAAATTAGGACTTTCAACCCCGGGGATCGAGTCCTAATCCTAATTCCCACGGTGGAAAGTAAGTTTTTGGCCAAGTGGCATGGCCCATACGAGATAGTACAGAAAATGAGCGAGGTCACTTACAAAGTACACCAACCTGGGAGACGAAAGCCCTACCAGGTGTACCATGTCAATTTGATCAAGTCCTGGAGGGACAGAGAGTCATTGTTGGCCTCGGGTGAAGTAGAGAAAGGGTTGAAACCATCTCTACCTCCTGTGACCATTGGTGAGACATTGTCCGTGCACCAAAAACAGGAAGTACGGGAGTTTCTGCAGAAAAATCAGCAGAGGTTTTCTGACTTGCCCGGCCGGACTTCTCTCGTAAAACACCATATCGAGACCGAGCCCGGTACTAAGGTCAAGATAAAACCATACAGAATTCCAGAAGCCCGCAGAAAGATAGTCTCTACTGAAATCAAACGCATGCTAGACCTCGGGGTCATTGAGGAGGCCCAAAGCGAGTGGTGTAGCCCGATTGTCCTGATCCCAAAACCTAATGGAACCTGGAGGTTCTGTAATGATTTCAGAAAGTTGAACGAAGTGTCGAAATTTGACGCATACCCGATGCCACGGGTAGACGAGCTAATCGAGAGGTTAGGGGGTGCCCGTTATATTACAACCCTCGATCTGACAAAAGGGTACTGGCAGATTCCCCTGGCTGAGGAAGCAAAAGAAAAAACGGCCTTTGCAACCCCGGAAGGTTTGTTTCAGTATCTTGTGATGCCATTCAGGTTGCATGGGGCCCCAGCTACCTTTCAGAGGCTTATGGATCTGATCCTGCGCCCGCATCAAGCCTATGCAGCTGCCTACCTGGATGATGTGGTAATTTTCAGTTCCGATTGGGAGAGCCACCTCGCTAAGGTACAAGCCGTCTTAGACTCGATAGGCGGAGCTGGGCTGAACATAAACCCAGAGAAATGTGCAATTGGCCTAGAAGAGGCCAAGTACCTGGGATATGTCATTGGCAGGGGGCTGATCAAGCCACAAATTGATAAGGTAGAAGCAATTCGGAACTGGCCTGTACCCCTCACAAAACGACAGGTCAAAGCATTTCTGGGCATCACTGGGTACTATCGCAGATTCGTACCAAATTATGCCTCCATTGCTGCCCCATTGTCTGACCTGACAAAAGGGGGAAGTCAAAAATGATAAATTGGAATCCGGAGGCAGAAAAAGCATTTCTGTCGTTAAAAATAGCTTTGTGTCAAAAACCAGTTCTGGTCACCCCTAATTTTAGAGAAGAGTTTTTGGTTCAAACTGATGCCTCTAATGTGGGGTTAGGGGCCGTGTTGTCGCAGGTCGTGAAGGGTGAAGAACACCAGTCCTGTATCTAAGTCGAAAAATGACACCGGCTGAACAAAATTATGCCATTGTGGAGCGAGAGTGTCTCGCAATCAAGTGGGCGCTGGACTCCCTACGTTATTACCTTTTGGGTAGAAAATTTAAATTACAATCAGACCATGCTCCTCTGGCATGGATGAAGCAGAACAGGGAAAGGAATGCCAGGGTGACAAGGTGGTTCCTTTCACTTCAAGAGTTCAATTTCTCGGTGGAGCATAGACCTGGGAAGTTACAGGGTAATGCTGATGCCTTGTCCAGAGTTCACTGTCTCTTTGGAGTTTTGGACCAGCCCTCCGGTCTGGAGAAGAGGGGGGGGATATGTGAGACAGTGAAGGGGTGCGTACTGGACGGGGTGTATATCTCCCCCAGGTTTCTTAGCTGGGGCGCATAAAAAGTAGGTTGTCAGTGCGGTGTTCACTCCATTCCATCTGGGACAGGTTTGCAGTTCAGCCCAGAGTGAACACAGCTGCTTAATTAGACAGCCAGAAGTGCCTGCTTGGAAGTTCAGAGGGGGCTCTCTCTCTCAGTCTGGATCTGACTTCAGACGCCATTGGAGCCTCATGTGAGCTGCACGCTGGTAACTACTGAACATATGTGTTGTTTTGGCCCAGGCTATTAGAGTCTGGACCCGGATAGAAAGGGAAATCTATCTAAGTGTAATTAGTGGCTGGAGAAGCCCAGGCTTTATGTTTATGATTTGGTTTTGATTATGTTCTGTTTGCTGTAGACTTTAATAAAACTGGTTGCGGCCAGTTTTTACCAGAACTGCTGTCTGTGAATGAACTGTTTCCGTGCCACTCCGTCTACCCGGACGGCGATCCCAGAGCTATATCCCCTGAAAAGCTTACAGTAGTAATAAATCTCGTATGTAAATCTTCTTTCTTTTTGGGTCCCAGGGTTTATGTAATAATGCTTGTCGTGGGGTGTATTTCGCTCGATGATATCCATGCCTTACATTCCTGTGGCTATAGCCTCTGGCCAAAAAACGTTCTCTAAGTTCTTTAGCCTGATGTTCAAATTGGTCCACTGTAGAGCAAATGCGTTTTGCCCTCAGGAATTGGCCAATGGGAATGGCTTTAATTGTTGAATAAGCATGTCCCGAGGAGGAATGAAGGAAGGAATTGACTGAAGTATCCTTCCGATGGATGTCAGTGTGGACAGATCCCGTGTCATCTATTGACAAAGCGATATCCAAAAAATCA
The DNA here is from genome assembly GCA_033576555.1 of Oophaga sylvatica. NCBI lineage: Eukaryota > Metazoa > Chordata > Amphibia > Anura > Dendrobatidae > Oophaga > Oophaga sylvatica. The sequence goes on along the minus strand of JARQOD010007397.1, from coordinate 20,981 downwards.
ATCTTTTGTCTATGCCACCTATATGTAAGCCTAATATTATAGGTATTGTTGTTAAGGTTAGACATGAATCTATCAAGTTCAGGAATCGGTCCCTGCCATATAATCAAAAGATCATCAATGTACCGAAGCCAGCACTGCACATGGTCGGCGGCGCATGCCCCGTCCCCACGAAACACCTCCCTCTTCCAAAGGCCGAGGAAGAGATTTGCGTAGGCGGGCGCACACGCCACCCCCATGGCAGTGCCACGCCTCTGTAGGTAGAACCGATCCCTGAAGGTGAAAAAGTTATGATATAGAACAAATTCCAAGAGTTCCATTATCAAATCAGCAAGGTATCTGTCCACACTGCTCATCTCTAGAAAAAACCGTACAGCACGAAGTCCATGTTCTTGATCAATGCATGTATACAAGGACTCGACGTCCGCAGTGACAAAGAGCATGTCGGAGTCCAAGGACAAACCGTCGACTCTCACCAGGACGTCGGTGGAGTCCCTGACATAGGAGGGGAGCGTCTCTACCAGAGGTTTAAGATAGTGGTCAATAAACTTGCATACTGGGTCGCAAAGCGCTCCTATGCCAGAGACTATAGGACGCCCCGGTGGGTCGACGAGGTCCTTATGGACTTTAGGGAGGAGATAGCAGGTTGGAACCTTGGGAAATTTAATCAATAGTCCATCTAGGATTTTTTGGGGGATAATCCCCTTTTCCCAGGCTTGCATAAGGATTAAGCCCAATTGATCAGAGAATGTGGTTAAGGGATTTTGTGGGAGAATAGAATAATAATCTTTATTCTTAAAGATGAAATGCTTAAAGATAAATGGGAATCTGTAGCCAATACATGTTCAAAAGGCTTTATGGAAATTCTTATGCAAATTGATGATAATAAGATCAAGGAAATTGAGGCAGAAATTGAGATAGCACAGAGGGATGTGAAAAAGGAATTATCTACAACGGCATTAGAGGAGTTTAATAAAGATCTTGAAACCTGCTTCCAAAAATGGGAAAAGGACATAGTGAATTTTAAAACCCGAAAATTTCAGAGGGATAGCTCTGACTTTCAGAACAAAACCATGTATAAGTGGCGAAGAACATATAAGACTGGGACCTCCAGTAGATCTAGATCAGGATCCATGTCATCATTCACTTCTATGGATCCTAGAAGGAATAATAGAACGAATAAAAGGAGAATCACCCCCCCCACAGCAGTATACTAAGAAAACTCGCAGTTATCACAATAATATGGAGGTAATTAACCTCTCTACACACAGTTTATCCAAAACACAAAATGAACTGTTGAGCCTGGGATTATCATTCTCACCCACTAATAATTTTCAATTTTTTACAGCGGTGAAGGACCTCCACCTCTTCTGCCGTAAGCTTGTCCTGAGGAGGCTACACCATCGTTCTAATGAGGATATTGACATCCGCGGTGTGACTGAGCAGGAGGCATTGGAGGTACTAGAAGGATTATTGAATGAACAAGAAACAGGGGATGTGGTTAACTTTTCAAAAAATGTCATGCCCAGATCAACAACTTTTCCCCCCTTGTCGTTATGCCCTCAGGTAGACATCTTTGCAAGACTGGTCACTGAAGATTTTAAAAAAATATCAACAAAAATTAAGAGAGATAATCTCAGCCCAATCGAAAGAAGGGCTCTAAAAGAATTAAAAGCAATTAAAGATATAGTTATTAAGCCTGCCGACAAGGGGGGAAACGTTGTGATCTGGCCCAATGACAAATATGAAAAGGAGGCCTTTAAACAGCTTAAGAATAAAGATTATTATTCTATTCTCCCACAAATCCCTTAACCACATTCTCTGATCAATTGGGCTTAATCCTTATGCAGGCCTGGGAAAAGGGGATTTTCCCCAAAAAAATCCTAGATGGACTATTGATTAAATTTCCCAAGGTTCCAGCCTTCTATCTCCTCCCTAAAGTCCATAAGGACCTCGTCGACCCACCGGGGCGTCCTATAGTCTCTGGCATAGGAGGGCTTTGCGACCCAGTATGCAAGTTTATTGACCACTATCTTAAACCTCTGGTAGAGACGCTCCCCTCCTATGTCAGGGACTCCACCGACGTCCTGGTGAGAGTCGACGGTTTGTCCTTGGACTCCGACATGCTCTTTGTCACTGCGGATGTCGAGTCCTTGTATACATGCATTGATCACGAACATGGACTTCGTGCTGTACGGTTTTTTCTAGAGATGAGCAGTGTGGACAGATCCCTTGCTGATTTGATAATGGAACTCTTGGAATTTGTTCTATATCATAACTTTTTCACCTTCAGGGATCGGTTCTACCTACAGAGGCGTGGCACTGCCATGGGGGCGGCGTGTGCGCCCGCCTACGCAAATCTCTTCCTCGGCCTTTGGGAGAGGGAGGTGTTTCGTGGGGACGGGGCATGCGCCGCCGACCATGTGCAGTGCTGGCTTCGGTACATTGATGATCTTTTGATTATATGGTAGGGACCGATTCCTGAACTTGATAGATTCATGTCTAACCTTAACAACAATACCTATAATATTAGGCTTACATATAGGTGGCATAGACAAAAGATTGATTTTTTGGATATCGCTTTGTCAATAGATGACACGGGATCTGTCCACACTGACATCCATCGGAAGGATACTTCAGTCAATTCCTTCCTTCATTCCTCCTCGGGACATGCTTATTCAACAATTAAAGCCATTCCCATTGGCCAATTCCTGAGGGCAAAACGCATTTGCTCTACAGTGGACCAATTTGAACATCAGGCTAAAGAACTTAGAGAACGTTTTTTGGCCAGAGGCTATAGCCACAGGAATGTAAGGCATGGATATCATCGAGCGAAATACACCCCACGACAAGCATTATTACATAAACCCCTGGGACCCAAAAAGAAAGAAGATTTACATACGAGATTTATTACTACGTATAACTGCCAGTGGGATAACATCCGCCAGATCCTGACTAAACACTGGTCGGTCCTTCGAACCGATCCAATTCTTTATAAGGAAATTTCAGAGAAACCTCTGGTTACAGCTAGAAGAAGTAAAAACTTAAGAGACCATTTAGTCCAAAGTCACTATATTGCTGGACAAAATAATTTTTTTGTATCCAGTGGTCAGAGATGGGGCTGTTTCCCCTGTGGCGGTTGTAGGGCATGTAATTTAAATAATATCATTCGGGCAAAAACCTTTGGTGGTACTGAGGGTACTCGTCAATATGATATCATGCATTATATTTCTTGTACTACCTCATACGTTATATATCTGGCACAATGTCCTTGTCCCAAATTATATGTTGGATTGACAACAAGGGAATTACGTGTAAGAGTGAGGGAACACGTCAGGAATATTGCTGCGGCGGTGGAGGTGGAGGATCCTTCACTACTGAGAACACTGCCCAAACATTTTTGATCATGTCATAATTCAGATCCCTGTGGCCTTAAGGTTCACGGAATCGATAGAATAAGAGGTGGCATTAGAGGTGGTGATGTGAAATCCCTGTTAGCTCAAGCAGAAACGAAATGGATAGTGGAACTGGGCACCATGGCCCCTGTGGGACTCAATGAGAAACTGAGCTTCGCTCCTTTTTTATAGATGCATCTTTACTTTTTAAACAAAGTCTATTATGTGCTCTTTTGTCTTTTGTGTGTGTCTTTTATTGACTTGTGTATTGTTTACTCCATCTTAGTTTATCCAATATGTTACTGTGTCCGGATCCGTTGTGTGACCCCTTATCCACATTGGACCTTTTATGACTTCATATGAACGAATTAAAGCAACTCCCTGGATTTTCATATATATCTCTATGTGCATTTTTGTTTATATGTGTATATATACTGCTCTGTGATATTCGATATATGTATTTTCTGCCAGCATGTATTGTTAACACTTCGATAGTTTGTGTAAGCATGATATGGCGCATCATGACTACATATGGTGATCTTTTGCATTTAATGATAACACATACCGGGCAGGAACCTATATGCGCATATCTTTATGTGCACTTTTGTTTATATGTGTATATATACTGCTCTGTGATATTTTATATATGTATTTTTTGCCAGCATTTATTGTTAACACTTCGATAGTTTGTGTAAGCACGATATGGCGCATCATGATTATATGTGGTGATCTTTTGCATTTAATGATAACACATACCGGGCAGGAACTTATGTGCGCATATGTAGTGTCTTTCCATTTCGGTTGATGTATGCGATCCAGTATGCGGCATACTCACTGGCACTAATATAGACCTATTGAAGGCTTCAATAAAATGGCGACGCGCATGCGCGCGACGCCCGGCTCACACACTCGCTGCCTAAGGCCTCTAGTGGTCTCAATGGGCGGATATGACGTCATGGGGGATTTCCTCCCCGCACACTGAGACCGAGCGCCGGATGCAGTAGGTGATGAGATCTGGGGGCGGTGGCGCCGTGCGCGTCAAGAACGCCAACTTATTATAATATAACTTGTTGCACCTGTTAAATCCAGGGAGGGGTCGCTACAGAGGGCTCTGTTATTGGCCCAATGTGTTTTTGGGGGCTATATAACTGGGTACTGGCTAGGACATGGCATGCACATCCCCTTGAGAAAGCTGCAAACGCGAAACGCGCGTCGGGGCTGCTGTGACTGTTTGGATCGGTTGATTTAATATGGGTATGTGTTATCATTAGGTCTTTACCTTTTAATTCTGATGGTTTGCAGCAATATATGTTTTGTGAAATGGTCATTGTTTACCAGCTGTGCTGTTTAAACCATTATATGTACAATTATATACACCATATGCCGATACTCATTTCCTTCAGTTACTTTTTGAGCACTACATTTTGGGTTAATCCTTTTCCCTTGTATGTTTATACTTAATATTTTGTATTGTTACCTTAATAATATTTTGATATTTTACTATATATATCCCTTTGTGAGTGGTGTGCTTTTGGATACTTTGTTGTCTCCTGTCTGTTGCAATTGATTCAGTATTAACAGTCGTGTGAGCGGTACTCGAGAAATCAGTCCACAACATAGTCATGAAACCCTTGTCTCCAACACCACTTCGGCTGTGTGCACCACGAACACCTCTTCCATGTTGCCCAGTACAGCTCGTGATAGAACCTGCACCGCTGCTGTGTGCTGGGAATGTCTCTAACAAACGGTTTACCAGAGTTGCTTGTTTGTTGGCCAATATTAGCTCTAGGTTCTCCTGTGGCATGATGTTCTGTAATTTACCTTTATAGCGTGGATCGAGGATGCTGGCCAACCAGTAGTCGTCATCCTTCATAATATTGGCAATGCGGGGGTCCCTTTTTAGGATCGGATCCGCAAAACATAATCACACATGTGGGCCGATGTTCCAGGTGTCAATGATGCACTGCCAGTGGTGGGTGGAGGAGTACTTTCTGCCAAATCCACATCCCCTCCAGTCACGCACAAATGCCAACAATTTATCTTGCCACCTGAGAAGCATCCTCCTCCCCAAAATAATCATCCCCCTCATCTTCCTCCTCCTTTTCCTCTTCTTCCTCCACCTCGTCCAGGACAGTTCCCAGAGTCCATGTCTGCCCTCAAACTGCCTGCCCGTGTATCCTCCCATAAATGCATTACAGCTTGCCTCTGTTCGCACAGCATCTCAACCATATGCATGGTGGAGTTCCATCTTGTTGCAACGTCTATGATTAGGCAGTGCTTCGGGAGGTGGAGCGATCGCTGCAGCCTCTGCATACAACCGGAGTCTACGGGCGTCCGACGGATGTGCGAGCATAGTCTTCACACTTTATGGAGCAGGGCTGTTAACGCCGGATAATTATTTAAGAAGCACTGCACCACCAGGTTCAAGGTGTGAGCCAGGCAAGTTATGTGTCTGAGTTTTTCCAGGGCTATGGCCACCACAAAATTACGTCCGTTATCACTGACTACCTTGCCTGGCTCAAGATGTATACTGCCCAGCCATGACTCAGTTTCTCGCTGCAAGTAGTCGGCCAGTACCTCCGCGGTGTGTCTGTTGTCGCCCAAAGACATCATTTTTAAAACAGCCTGCTGATGCTTACCACTAGCTGTTCGATAGTGGGACACCTCGTGTGCAACACTGGCAGTTGCGGATGGAGTGCTCATGCGACTGCGCTCTGTTGACGAGCTTTCGCTTTTAAAGGAGGAGGAGGAGGGTCGAACGCCTACAGCCAACTGTTGCCTATACCGTGGTCTAGGCAGCACTGTCCAACCGCCGCTGTCCCCTGTGGACCCTGCATCCACCACATTAGCCCAGTGCGTAGTGATGGATACGTAATTTCCCTGGCCATGCCTACTGGCCCATGCATCTGTTGTGAGGTGCACCTTTCCACTCACTGATTGTTTGACTGCATGGACAATGCAGTCTTTCACATGAAGGTGGAGGGCAGGGATGGCTTTTCTAGAAAAGAAGTGCCGACTGGGTAGGTCATAGCGTGGGACAGAGTAGGCCATGAGGTCTCTGAATGCTGCGCTTTCAACCAAACGGAAGGGCATCATCTCTAATGAGATCAGTATGGCGATGTAGGCATTCAAACCCAGTGTACGCGGATGAGAGGATGAGTACTTTCTTGTCCTACTCAGAGTGTCTGGTAGGGTGAGCTGGACTTGAGAGCTGAATATGGTGGAACTATCGGTGGACATGACGGACTGAGAGGGGGTTGGTGATGGTGATGGTGGTGGTGGTGGTGATGGCCTAGATCAAGTCTTTCGTTGCAAAAACATTGTGATTCCCTGACTGCTTTGGCCTTGCGACGACACCTCAACATTTCTTGCTGGTAGTGTGCCAACAGTTGGGCTTACAGTGGGAGAAGCGATGGAGCGTTGCTGGCTACCTTCAGTCGAGCAGGTGCACATGTGCTACCAGAGGTTTTGTAGTCAGTCCATGCTTGCAAGTGCATGTTCATTAAATGTCTAAGCATGCAACAGGTATTCAAATTTCTGAGATTTTTCCCTTGGCTAAAGGTCCTTCCACACTTCTTACAGATAACCTTTGCCTCATCAATAGGATTTTGGTCAAAAAAGTGCCACACTGGACTCTTCCTACTATGGTATAAATTTTCAGGGCTTGCATGCTGTGGTAATTTGACCATCTGGCCAAGCTGTCCTGCAACTCTTTTTGTTTTTTTAACCTTTTTGGACTGCTACGGGCCTGCCAGATAACCCCAGCTGTAATGTCGATACCTGCTGTGGATCCTCCTCCTCTTTTGAGCTATTGCCAGCGGCACCCTTTTCCCCACTGGATGCCAATCAGGGTCAACAATTGGGTCATCCATCACCTCCTCTTCAATTTCATGTGCACCTTCCTCTGTGTCACCGTGTAAGGTGGTATATTATACAGGAAGGGACACCTGAGTTTCATCAGGGTCACATTCTGGCTCAGTAGACTGCGAGGGCAATGTAGTGCTCTGGTTGAATGTACCAGCACAATCATATAGCAGTGGCTGTGCATCAGTGCACTCCATGTCAGATTCATCTTGGACTGGGGAATTCAGGATTTTACTTGATAACCCAGGCATGGTATGTGAAAACAGCTCCATTGAGTAATCTGAAGTGTGGCCTGCCGCATCCTTCCCTTTTGGTGCGGGTGAAAGACACAAGGAAAGGGGTTCATAGAATCATAGAATCATAGAGTAGTAGAGTTGGAAGGGACCTCCTGGGCCATCTGGTCCAACCCCCTGCTCAAAGCAGGATTCTCTAAATTATCCCAGACAGATGTCTGTCCAGCCTCTGTTTGAAGACTTCCATTGAATGAGAACTCACCACCTCTCGTGGCAGCCTGTTCCACTCATTGATCACCCTAACTGTCAAAAAGTTTTTTCTAATATCTAATCTGTGTCTCCTCCCATTCAGTTTTATCCCATTGCTTCCAGTCTTTCCTTGTGCAAATGAGAATAAAGATGATCCTTCTACAATGTGACAGCCCTTGAGATATTTGTAGACAGCTATTAAGTCTCCTCTCAGTCTTCTTTTTTGCAAGCTAAACATTCCCAAATCCTGTAACCGTTCCTCATAGGACATGGTTTGCAGACCGGACACCATTCTGGTCGCTCTTCTCTGAACTTGCTCCAGTTTGTTGATGTCTTTTTTAAAATGTGGTGCCCAAAACTGGACACAGTATTCCAGATGAGGTCTGACCAAAGAGGAGTAGAGGGCAATAATGACCTCACGTGATCTAGACTGTATGCTTCTGTTGATACATCCTAGAATTGCATTTGCCTTTTTTGCTGCTGCATCACACTGTTGACTCATGTTCAGTCTGTGATCAATTAGTATACCCAAGTCTTTTTCACATGTGCTGTTACTTAGCCCTGTTCCTCCCATTTTGTATATGCTTTTTTCATTTTTATTGCCCAGATATAGTACTTTGCATTTTTCCCTGTTAAAATCCATTCTGTTAGTTGCTGCCCACTGCTCCAGTTTATTTATATCTTTTTGAATCCTCTCTCTCTCTTCTCTAGTATTAGCTACCCCTCCTAGCTTTGTGTCATCAGCAAATTTGATCAGTTTACCCTCAATTCCTTCATCTAAATCATTGATAAAGATGTTGAACAATACAGGGCCCAAAACAGAGCCCTGTGGTACCCCACTTGATACATTCTTCCAACTGGATGTGCAGCCATTTACGACCACTCTTTGGTTCCGATCACTAAGCCAGTTATGAATCCACCTAACAGTTGCCTTGTCCATTCCATACTTAGTCATTTTTTCAATAAGGATTGTGTGAGATACTTTGTCAAATGCTTTACTGAAGTCAAGATATACTATATCTACAGCATTTCCCTGATCCACCCAGTCAGTGATTCTGTCATAGAAGGAAATTAAGTTAGTCTTACATGACTTATTAGTTACAAACCCATGCTGACTCTGTTTAATCACTTCATTCTTATCCAGTACTTGCATACATGTTCTTTAATAATTTGTTCAAAGATCTTTCCTGGTATAGAAGTCAGACTCACCGGCCTGTAGTTCCCTGGGTCCACCTTCTTCCCCTTTTTGAAGATAGGAACAACATTTGCTCTTCTCCAGTCTTCTGGGACTTCTCCTGTTCTCCAAGAATTTTCAAATATTATGGACAGTGGTTCAAGAATTTCTTCTGCTATCTCCTTCAGTACTCTGGGGTGTAATTCAGCTGGACCTGGAGACTTGAATTCATTTAAGTTAGCTAAGTGTTTCCTCACTGTCTTTCTGTTTATAGATATCCTGGATTCTTCTATTCCTTTAATAGGACAGTGAAGATAGTTGATGTTACATTTCCTTTCTGAGAGAAAACAGATGCATAATAGGAATTTAACAGTTCAGCCTCCTCAACATCCTGTCTTACCATTTCATCATTTTCATCCTGTAAAAATCCTATAGCATCTTTGACTTTTCTTTTACTTTTGACATATCCCCAAAATCCTTCTTTGTTGCTTTTGATGTCACTTGCAAGCCTTAATTCATTGTCAGCTTTAGATAATCTGATTTGTGCCCTGCAGGTTCTGCAGACGGCATTATATTCTTCTTTAGATATGCCTCCCCCTTTCCATTTGATAAACATTTCTTTCTTCCTTTTTAGCATGTGTTTAAGTTCTGTGTTCATCCATCCTGGTTTCCTTAAATGCTTCCCATTCTTCACTCTTTTCGGAATTGTTAACAATTGTGCTTTGAGAATCTCATTTTTCAAGATTTTCCATCCTTCCTGACATTTTTGTCCTTAAGGATATCCAACCATTGGATCCCTCCAATTCTCTTTCTGAGTCCCTTAAAATCTGCCTTTCTGAAATCTAACCTTGACGTCTGAGTCTTCACAGGTCTTCCTCCTCTTGTTATCCAAAATTCTAAAATATCATGGTCACTACCTCCTAGGGTCCCAGCCACTCTTACCTCCTCAACCATTTATTCCCTGTTTATAAGGATTAGATCCAAGGTAGCAGATCCACTTGTTTTCTCCCCTACCTTTTGGAAGATAAAGTTGTCATCAAGAGAGGATAAGAATTTCCTTGACCTGTTAGTTTTGCCTGAGAGAGATTCCCAACAAATGTCTGGATAGTTGAAATCTCCCATGACCTCTATGTCATATTTTTTGGAGAACTTGGCCATTTGATGCATAAAGAGTTCATCCATATCTTCAGCTTGCATAGGTGGCGGCCTGTAGTAAATGCCTACAATGGTGTCCTTTCATTGTTCTGTCCTTGTATTCTTACCCAAACAGTTTCACAGAACTCCCAGTCTCTGAAACGTCAATCTCTGTGCAGATATACGCTTTTCTAACATACAATGGGACACCTCCTCCTCGTTTATCAAGTCTGTTTCTTGCAAATAAGTTGTATCCTTCTAGCCTTGTATTCCAATCATGTGTATTGTCCCACCAAGTCTCAGTGATTCCAATGACATCATACTTCTCCTGCGTTAGTAGTTCCAATTCTCCTTGTTTGTTGCCCATGCTTTGTGCATTTGTATAGAAACATTTTAGTTTGTGATTGGTTTCTCTTCCTCCAATATTTTTATTACTGTCCAAAGCCTGCACTGACGACTCAGTGCTTGGAGTTTTTGAACCTTCAGTAGAGGAGGCAATAGAGCTGGAGGCTGTTTCGGCAATGTAAGCCAAAACCTGTTCCTGATGCTCCGGCTTTAAAAGCTGTTTACGTAGTCCCAGAAAAGGGAGCCTTTCAGGCCTTCTGAGCCAGACATGAGGCAGGCTCAACACCTCCTGCCTTAGGTGCTATTGTGCTTTTGGCACTACCAGCAGATGCACCACCACCACCACCACCATCAGTACCAAGTGGCCCCCCACGCCCACGTCCGCGGCCTCTTCCACTATACTTCCTCATGTTTGTGAAAATGTACCCAAAATACCAGTAGCTCTGTGGTACTGTATCAGAAGCGTACAGCTGTATATGGTGAGGGTGAAAAATTGTAATCTTCTTTATATTTGCTGAGTAACAGACACAGACTCTCACAGGCTCAGTATGGATTACACCAGAATATAAAAAGCAAAAAAGTGTACTGTATCAGAAGCGTACAGCCACATACAGTGCTGGGTTAATTTTAAATCTCCGTATATATTTCAGGAGTAACACACATGGTCACAGGCTCAGTATGGATAACACCAGAATATGAAAAGCATAAAAAGTCTACTGTATCAGTAGCGTACAGCTGTATACAGTGTTGGGATAATTTTAAAACTCCGTATATATTTGAGGAGTAACACACATGCTCACAGGCTCAGTATGGAGTAGACCAGAATATGAAAAGCATAAGTAGTGTACTGTATCAGTAGCGTACAGCTGTATACAGTTTTGGGTAATTTTAAATCTCCATATATATTTCAGGAGTAACACACATGGTCACAGGCTCAGTATGGATAACACCACAATATGAAAAGCAGAAAAAGTGTACTGTATCACTAGCGTACAGCTGTATACAGTGTGGGGTAATTTTAAATCTCCTATATATTTCAGGAGTAACACACACGGTCACAGGCTCAGTATGGATAACACCAGAATATGAAAAGCATAAAAAGTGTACGCATCAGTAGCGTACAGCTGTATACAGTTTTGAGGCAATTTTAAATCTCTGTATATATTTCAGGAGTAACACACACGGTCACAGGCTCAGTATGGATAACACCACAATATGAAAAGCAGAAAAAGTGTACTGTATCACTAGCGTACAGCTGTATACAGTGTTGGGGTAATTTTAAATCTCCGTATATATTTCAGGAGTAACACACACGGTCACAGGTTCAGTATGGATAACACCAGAATATGAAAGGCAGAAAAAGTGTACTGTATCACTAGCGTACAGCTGTATACAGTGTTGGGATAATTTTAAATCTCCGTATATATTTGAGGAGTAACACACACTCTCACAGGCTCAGTATGGATTACAACAGAATATGAAAAGTAGAAAAAGTGTACTGTATCAGTAGCGTACAGGTGTATACAGTGTTGGGGTACTTTTAAATCTCCCTATATATTTCAGGAGTAACACACACACGCTCTTTCAGTATGGATTTGACCGTAATACAGAAAGCAGAAAAACGGTACTGTATCAGAAGATACCAGCTGTTTACGGTTTTGGGGAAAAATTAAATCTCCATATATATTTCCGGAGTCACACACAGACACTCTCTCAGTATGGATTTGACTGTAATATACAAGGCAGAAAAACGGTACTGTATCAGAAGATACCAGCTGTATACGGTTTTGGGGAAAATTGAAATCTCCATATATATTTCCGGAGTCACACACAGATATTCAGCATGTATTTGTCCGTGATACCAGCCGGTACACGGTAGTGTGAGGAGCGTACAGCTCTATACGCTGTTGGAAAAAATGAACGCTCAGTAACTGTGCAGAAAAAAATAAAAGTATTAGTGCTGTGTAGGTGCTGTGTTAAAATGCAATCTGCACAGCAGTGTACACACAGCTAAAGAAATTCCTCCCTTCTCACTGGCAAACAGCTGCCTAATATTCAGCTTTGCTGCTCCACACAAGCAATTCATCCCCTGTCACTGGCAGGCAGCCTAATAATCAGCTCTGCTGCTGCACACAATAAATTCCTCCCCTCTCACTGGCAGGAAGCCTAATAATCAGCTCTGCTGCTCCACACAAGCAATTCTTCCCCTGTGACTGGCAGGCTGCCTATGGACCTGCGATGCTGCACACAACAAAATCCTCCCTCCCCTGTCACTGCACGTTAACTGTACAGCTAATCGCTATCAGCACAAGCACAGAATTATTGTTTTTTTTTACTGCCTAATGCTCTCCCTACTGAGAACCAGCGCCAGCAATCTCTCCCTACGCTAAGATCGGCAGAAGTAAAGTGGTGGTCGGCGGTGAGGGCTTTTATGGGCACTGTGACGCCACACAAAGCAAGCCAATCACTGCAATGCCCTTCTCTAAGATGGTGCTGGCCACTGTCCATGTCATCGCGTTGCCCACAGTCTGCTCCTTGCTCATTGGCTGAGAAAAGGAGCTTCAAGCATTATGGGAAAATCAACTTTGGCGCTCGGGTCGCTGAACGCATGGCCAAACTTACGGTGGCGAAAGTCCGTCTTTTTTTAATCTGACTGATCTGTTTCACTCAACTCTATACAGCACAATCGCTATCAGCACAAGCACAGAATAACTTTTTTTTTCCTGCCTAACTCTCTGCCTACTGAGAAACAGCGTCAGCAACCTCTCCCTACACTAAGATCGGCAGAAGTAAAATGGTGGTCGGCGGTCAGGGCTTTTATAGCCACTGTGATGCCTCACAAAGCAAGCCAATCACTGCAATGCCCTTCTCTAAGATGGTGGTGGCCGCTGCCCATGTCATCTCGTTGCCCACAGTGTGCGTCCTTGCTCATTGGCTGAGAAAAGGCGCCTGCAAACATTATGGGAAAACCGACTTTGGCGCTCAGGTCGACAACCGCATAGCCGACTTTAGCGAAAGTCGGTTATTTTTTAATCTGACCGACCTGTTTCGCTCAACTCTACTAGTTACCTAAAAATAAAAAAAAAACAGGCCACACATTTGTCGTAGTGGTATCTCCGTGGCAGCTTATATCTGTGTGTGCTCAAAGTTTCGGCAGTTTATATCAGTTTTATTTTTTTTATCCTGGGTGTCACTGTACTGATACACAGCACTAGTTAGCCCAAAAATTAAAAAAATACAGGCCACACATTTGTAGTAGTGGTATCTCCGTGCCAGCTCATATATCTACGTGCTCTAAGTTTGTGCCTTTTAGGCCGTTATTCAATTTTCCTGCTGTCTGTCACTCTAGTTATATACAGCACTATGTTGCTTTGTTAAAAAAACAGGGCAGATATTTTACAGTGTGATATATGTGTGACCAGTCTCATACATCCGTGTGCTCCAAATTGGTGCATTTTAGGCCGGTAGTCCTGTGCTTTCCTGTCTGTTACTCAAGTTATATACAGCACTATGTTGCTTTTTTAAATAAAACAACCCACATATTTTACAGTTTGGTATATGTGTAACACGCATCATACTTCCATGTGCTACAAATTTGGGCATTGTAGGCCTACCTATTCTAGTGGTTTTGCTGTCTGTTAAGGTACTTTGTGGCAACAATTGGCTAAGCAAAAAAACATTTGTAACTACAGTCCACATATTTTAAAGTGTGGTTTTCCCTCACACTTATCACATACATGTTCTCAATTCAGCCATTTGTAGTGAACGTGTATAATATTTGAGTCCATTCATAATGGGCAAGGCACGTGGCAAGGGACAGAGAAGTGGTCGTGATGGTCATGGTGCATGTCGAGGCAGAGGCCGTGGGCAAGCTGAAATTGGGCCAACAAAAACACCCACATCTTCTCGCTGGACCTTAGTTTTCAAAGTCCTAGGGGACCACAGCAAGACAGCACTTTTGAAGCAAGAGCAATGTGAAAAGTTTGTTGGTTACATAGCGGATAATAATTACAGTTACATGGCCACTAACACCAGCACCCTGTCTTACACACAGTCAAGTCTGAGTAGCAGTGAATCTGGCCCGCATATTCCTTATCATGATCCTCCTTCCTCCCAAAATGCTGAGTGCCCTGAGACAACTGATCCCACACTTGGACTCTCCGAAGAGCTGTTCACTTTTCCATTTATATATTCGGGCCTCTTACCGGTCCACTTGAAGCGGTGCAAGATGAGATTCTATGTAGCAATGCCCAAATATTTGAGCAGCCACGGTCGAAAGAATGGACGGTGATGATACACACTTTAAGGAAAGTCAGTAGAAGGACTAGGGTGCCGAGGTGGAAGATGAGGTGGTGGATGATTTAGTAACTGACCCAACCTGGCAGGAGGACATGCAGAGCAAGGACAGCAGCACACGGGGGAGGGAGGCGTAACACCCCTCCAGGCAGGAAGAAGTCTTGTGGTGGTTGCAGAGAGAAGGCGGGCAACCGTTCCTCGTAACACCAACATGATGGAAGTTGCCTGTCCAACTGTTAGGTCTTCTTGAGTCTGTTATTTTTTTTAAAGACTTTTTCAAAAATTAAAAAATTCACATATTGAACAGTGTGGTATCGCTGTCAGACGTCTGATGTATTTGTGGACCCTAAACTGTGGCTATTCGGGCCTACATTCCACTGTATTTTCTGTCTTAACCATAGTTCTCTACACTATTTTTGTGTAAAATTACAGCCCAAATATTGAACAGTGTGGTATCTTGGTAAAAATACTTATGTTTCAAGTTGTTATGGCTGCTTCATGACTGTCATAAATGCTCCAACTACTAACACCGTCATCATCTTCTGCCTT
Source organism: Oophaga sylvatica (assembly GCA_033576555.1). NCBI lineage: Eukaryota > Metazoa > Chordata > Amphibia > Anura > Dendrobatidae > Oophaga > Oophaga sylvatica. The sequence continues at coordinate 5,745 of JARQOD010007397.1, read as the reverse complement.
TTAGTCTGTCACTGCGCAGATAGAAAGTCTGAGGAGCAGAGAGAGAATGGTTGGGCGGTGTTGTACTCTGTCTCTGGATTACGAAGGCGAAATGTTCTAAATAAAAAAATGAATTGAAGAGCCGGAGGAAGAGTACCTGGAAGAGCACGGGGCCAGGACTCGCAACTACTGAAGCCTGTTGTTCCTGTGCTGGATTCTGACAAGCCATCACCTAGTAATACTGAACTTGTCGGACGATGATGTCAAAATTGAGCCCCTGCATTTTCTGTAACAGAAGATAGAGATTGTGACATTTTGGCTGCATTTCAAGAAGTGTCAATTGGAGAGCATTGTGGTTGTAGATGTGACTTGTACACCACCACCCGAGATGCCGCCTCTCCACCAACCGAGGTGCGGCACCACCCAACTTCTGTCTCTTCCCCATTATACAACAGAATGTAAGTCTGCATGTGAGCATGAAGGGGGGCAGAGCACTACGCATCCAAAGCGCCGACGCTGCGGCGAACTGCAGCAGACAGACAGATCCGGTGACCTACAGGCAGGGGGCCAGCCTAATACAAAGCGGGCACGACAGCAAAGATTTTTGACGTGGACAAGCAGCGCATAGCAGGCTGAGCAGCGTGCTCTGTCTTTAGAGCACTGGCGCTGCAAAGGACTGTTCCCATTGGCTCCCGCCAGTAAAAGCGGTACTGCCATTTATCAAGGCGCCGTGTGCCCAGTGACCGCCAGAGAGCTCCTTGACCGTGAGTACAGGCACATGCACAGTCCAGAGAGCCAGGTCATGCCACGTGTTCAGCGTGGATAACCAATAATTATAAGGCACCGAGGAATGACAGAGGATGTTGGTACGGTCAGCAAGTTACTCTCTCAGCATTTTCACAAAGTTTTCACTCCTTGTGAGAATGCACCGCGCCTCAGGGCCAGGGCAATGGGAGGGTCTGAGAAAACGCTCCCCAAACTTTGCCAGTGTTCCACTGCCTCTAGATGGTTGGCCTCACCTGATTCTTGTAGCAAAAACTGTGACCTCTGCTGGAAGCGTTTTCATATGGGAATTTTTTTTAATAATTCCGCAAAAAGGGCCCTCTGGTCCTCCAACATTTTAGTACACCTGTCTGCCTCTGGAATAAAAGATAGAAAGTTCTCCTGGTAGGGTGGGTCTAGAAGTGTCACCAATCAGTATTGCCCGTCACCCAAAATTTTGAAAACGTGAGGGTGACGGGAAAAGCAGCGGAACATAAACTCAACCATGCGTGTAAGATTGCAAACAGTCAATACTTCCGTGTCCTCATCAAGAGGATGATTGACCCCATGCTCTACTCCTCCTACTTGTCCTCAGGCCACCTCGACTTTCGACTAACCTCAGTAATATAATTGTAATTACATTATTGTAAATACACCCTTGTAGTTGTTATCTCCCCCACCTCATTGTACAGTCATGGCCAAAAGTTTTGAGAATGACACAAATATTATATTTTCACATGATCTGCTGCCCTCTGGTTTTTATGTGTGTTTGACAGATGTTTTTATCACAGACAGAAATATAATAATTGCAAACATATGAGTAACAAAAGCTTATATTGACAGTTAGAATGAGTTAATGCAGCAAGCAATATTTGCAGTGTTGACCCTTCTTCTTCAGGACCTCTGCAATTCTCCCTGGCATGCTCTCAATCAACTTCTGGACCAAATCCTGACTGATAGCAGTCCATTCTTGCACAATCAATGCTTTCATTTTGTCAGAATTTTTAGGTTTTTGTTTGTCCACCCGTCTCTTGATGATTGACCACAAGTTCTCAATGGGATTAAGATCTGGGGGGTTTCCAGGCATGGACCCAAAATCTCTATGTTTTGTTCCCTGAGCCATTTAGTTATCACCTTTGCTTTATGGCAAGGTGCTCCATCATGCTGGAAAAGGCATTGTTGATCGCCAAACTGCTCTTGAAGGGTTGGGAGAAGTTGCTCTTGGAGGACATTCTGGTACCATTCTTTATTCATGGCTGTGTTTTTAGGCAAGACTGTGAGAGAGCCGATTCCCTTGGCTGAGAAGCAACCCCACACATGAATGGTTTCAGGATGCTTAACAGTTGGCATGAGACAAGACTGGTGGTAGCACTCACCTTGTCTTCTCCGAATGAGGCGTTTTCCTGATGTCCCAAACAATTGAAAAGGGGATTCATCAGAGAAAATAACTTTACCCCAGTCCTCAGCAGTCCACTGCCTGTACCTTTTGCAGAATATCAGTCTGTCCATGATGTTTTTCTGGAGAGAAGTGGCTTCTTTGCTGCCCTCCTTGAGACCAGGCCTTGCTCCAAGAGTCTCCGCCTCACAGTGCGTGCAGATGCACTCACACCTGCCTGCTGCCATTCCTGAGCAAGCTCTGCACTGCTGGTAGCCCGATCCCGCAGCTGAAACACTTTTAAGAGATGGTCCTGGCGCTTGCTGGTCTTTCTTGGGCTCCCTGAAGCCTTTTTGGCAACAATGGAACCTCTCTCCTTGAAGTTCTTGATGATGCGATAGATTGTTGACTGAGGTGCAATCTTTCTAGCTGCGATACTCTTCCCTGTTAGGCCATTTTTGTGCATTGCAATGATGACTGCACGTGTTTCTTTAGAGATAACCATGGTTAACAGAAGAGAAACAATGATGCCAAGCACAGCCTCCTTTTAAAGTGTCCAGTGGTGTCATTCTTACTTAATCATGACAGACTGATCTCCAGCCATGTCCTCATCAACACCCACACCTGTGTTAATGGAGCAATCACTGAAAAGAGGTTAGCTGGTCCTTTTAAGGCAGGGCTGCAATGATGTTGAAATGTGTTTTGGGGGATAAAGTTCATTTTCTAGCCAAATATTGACTTTGCAAGTAATTGCTGTTAAGCTGATCACTCTTTATAACATTCTGGAGTATATACAAATTGCCATTAGAAAAAGTGAAGCAGTAGACTTTGTAAAAATTAATATTTGTGTCATTCTCAAAACTTTTGGCCATGACTGTAGATTTGAAGTTGTCACGAGCACAATTGTTTTTTTGGTTTAATTATGGTTATCGTTGTTACTTTGTGTAGATTGTAAGCTGTCATGAGCAGGGTCGTTTTAGTTCAGTATAATTATTGTATTATTGTTATCGTTATTACTTAGTGTAGGTTGTAATCTGTCATGACCAGGGTCTTTTTATTTTGATTTAATTATTGTATTATTGTTATCGTTTTTACTTAGGACTAGTGATGAGCCACCCCCGTAGTGTTCGAGTTTGGTTCGGTTCGCCGAACAGCCGTGTGTTCGACGAACTGTTCGTCGAACAGTTCATCGAACACCGTCGAACAGTTCGTCGAACACCGTTAAAAACCAATGGCAGGCAAACCAAAACACATAGAAACACAAAGAAAACACATAGAAAACACTTCAAAGGTGTCCAAAAGCTGACAAATTACTCAGAAGACACAACTAACACATGGAAAAGTGACAAGTACATATAGTCATGTGAAAAGAAAAGAGGTGGAGGAGTAAAAGGAGGGGGAGACACAGATATAGGCATGTCATGCCCTTCTAAAACCAAAAAAGTGCCAAGCCAACACGGCCAGTCTGTTCCTGCCCGTGCGACCTGCGTGTCGCCGGGTTTGTGCCAGAGCTGCGGTGGACCCTGACGGCCAGCCCCCCTATCCCAATACTGGTGCCTGTCCGCTGTTGGGTCGAGCCAGCCCCCCTGCGGTGGAGGCAGGTCTAATCATTTTTATTTAAATTGTCTCTCTAATTTGAATGAGTACACTTTAAATCCTTTTACAAGGATCTATTGGAGGGCAAGTCTCATGCCAGCAGCTGCGGTAATGCCGGGTCTAGTAGCGTCCAGTAAAGCTTCTGCAGTTAAAAAGCTTTTATAAGGATTGAGCTTGGCGGTCCACCGCAAGGCGTCCTACCGCCACTCACAGCCCCTGTGCCTTGGGGTGCCTCCCCGATGCTCTTCACTGATTTTCCCGGGAACACGAAGCATTTCCTTTGAAAAAATTAAGTGTCCAAAGTACAGGTGGTGTAGCTTGCTTAACAGCTGTGTTAATCCGCTGACTAGCAAACACTGCTACTCGGCCCAAAATTATTGTCGTTTTTTCAGAAAAACCAAACTCTTCAAAATCTAGTTGCCCCCAGCAACACAACTCTCAAGTCCTTATCTTCATCTGCAACCTGGATAAATTCTAATCCGGGTTGTTTTGCATGTAGGACCTCTAAGTGTTTATGTTGCGTCTCTATTATGAATGGGGTGCAAGAATTTCAATCTCGTACAACAGGCACCATTTTTAAAATCAACTGTCATGTCAATTGCCAATCGTGCTACATTATTTATTTAATTGAGTATGGTTGTGGGTTGCAGTACATCGGTCGGACGATACAGACGATGCATGCAAGGCTCAACAAGCACCGTCAAAATATGCGAAATGGGTTCATGCTACACAGTCTCTCAAAGCATTTCTCCCTAGTGCACCAAAAGAATTTGAATTTGTTAAAACTCACTGTTATTGACCAGATACCACATGATATGCCTGATCGGTATAATAATCCAATAAGAAGGGAGAGTTTCTGGATTTTTAAACTTGGTACACTGGCCCGAGGGGTTAAACCTCACTATTGAAAAGTCACGTAATATATGCATTTTGTTATTTATTTATTTTCATTTATTTTTCCTTGTGTACATTGTTTTTATGTCATTTTTAGGTTGGTTTTATTCAATTTATCTGTTTTTTTTTTTTTTTTTTTCTTTTTTGCAGTCATATTTGCATTTTTAATCATGTGGGTGTTCTGATTAATTGTCTTTTAATTTTCATTTGCTGCTCCACCTTTATATAGCTTTCCTACTCCATTCTATGTATAACTGCACCTGAGGAAGACGGAGCTATTCCGTTGAAACGAGTTGTGGATATCAATAAATGAAGACTTTTTAATATCAGCTGAATTGCGTCCCTCGCGCTCCTTATGACCGGATTGCTTTATCATCACTTATGTCTGATCCTCTCTTGAGGTACCCGGCCGGAGCTGCAGCGGACAACCTTAATCTCATCTGCCTTTATCGCCAGCCTGGCGCTCCTTTGAAACCGTCTATCTGAATTTGGTTGCAAAATTATTGTCTGGGTTAGATGCAGTTCAAAATTTATAATTAGATCTACAGCCGGTGGCTACTCTGCTGACTAGCAGACATTGCTACTAGGCCCCAAATTATTGTCCAGGCAAGATGCAGTTAAAAATTTGTAATTATATCTACAGCCAGTGGCTACTCCGCTGACTAGCAGACACTGCTACTAGGCCCAAAATTATTGTCTGGGTTAGAGGCAGTTAAAAATTTGTAATTATATCTACAGCCGGTGGCTACTCCACTGACTAGCAGACATTGCTACTGGGTCCAAAATTATTGTCTGGGTTAGATGCAGTTAAAAATTTGTAATTATATCTACAGCCGGTGGCTACTCCTCTGACTAGCAGACACTCAAGCTTTGGAGCAGACCTCTGATTCCCAGGCTATAGTATGAGTAAACAGCTCTAGTCTTCACACTCAACCATCTGTGTTACCCCAAGCCATAGTGTATGTAGTTTCTTACGGTTAAAAGGGGGGTGGGGAAAGACCCAACCCACCTGTAATTGACGATGCCAACGTCACGTAAAACACAGCAAGGGGACTCCAAAAAGAGTCTCCATTTTTTCCAAAAATTTGGGGCACAGACACCACTTAAGTAGCCCCAGAGTTGCTTAAAACGGTTGGTGA
>JARQOD010007396.1:0-39340 GCA_033576555.1 Oophaga sylvatica | reverse complement strand
GGGTTGGGGGCTGATATTTTTGGGGCTTTAGTGGGGTTTCGGGATGATTGCAAAAACCCGTGGGGGTCTGTGTGTGCTCCTAGGGGTTCTGCACGCTTGTGGGGTCTGTGTGTGCTCCTGGGTTCTGCACACTTGTGGGGTCTTGTGTGCTCCTAGGGGTTCTGCACCTTGTGGGTCTGTGTGTGCTCCTGGGGTTCTGCACACTTGTGGGGTCTTTGTGTGCTCCTGGGGGTTCTGCACGCTTGTGGGGTCTGTGTGTGCTCCGGGGGGGTTCTGCACACTTGTGGGGGTCTGTGTGTGCTCCTGGGGGGTTATGCACACTTGTGGGGGTCTGTGTGTGCTCCTGGGGCGTGTCACGCTGTCTAATGATATGTATACAATGTCAGTAAACTATTAATACAGGAACAACACTCTAAAACAACAACTAGTATAGCAACATCAGCATGTAAGTATAGAATAGATTTACCTGACACGATATCTGCTGAACTCAGGGTTAATCTTGAGGACTAGATGTGCGGGAACGATATAGTTGAACTCAGGGTTAATCTTGAGGACTTGATGAGCTGTAACAGGAAAGAGGAGGACCGGGGTCTAACCTGACCCTAAACTGGGGTCCTAACTAATCCCTCACCTTGGAGGTACTGATAATGGTTCAGAGGTCCAAGTCTCCAGCCTAACCCTGTCTCCTATCAGACCCTGAACCCTGTAATCAGTCCTAAGAAGGATCCTGACTACCACCAAAGGGTATGGGCTGATCTCAGCTAAATACACAGATTAGACATATAAGACAGACAGGATAACACACGCTTGCATACACACTCAAACACCAAAGGAACATAAATGGTATGGGAAATAAACTCTAACCAAGTTGAGCTTAGAACAACTAAGGAGCTCACAACTAAAGTCTATACAGATTCATTCCTATCTGTGGTCTGCATGAAGGTTTCACTGGCAACTCCCCAAGCAGACAACCAGGAATTTAAAGGAAACCAATCAACAAATAATCAATTGCAGCCGGGAGAAACTGCACCCAGTCCCAGCACCGAGCACAGACAGAATTAACTCCCTAGCTGCCAAACACAAAGAAACAGCAGCTCAGCTGTGAGAAGTCAAAATGTGCAACCGCGACGATCTTCGTGGCAATGCACACATGACAGTACCCCCCCTTCTACGAGGGGCCTCCGGACCCTCAGGGCCAGGCTGCCCGGTGAGTTCTGTGGAAGGTCCGAACCAAACGATCTGCATTAACATCAGACGCAGGGACCCACGTCCTCTCCTCCGGACCATTACCCCTTCCAATGCACCAAGTACTGAAGGGACCCGGCGATTCAGACGTGAGTCAATGATCTTTGATACTTGAAATTCCAATGTTACCATTGACCAACACAAGGAGGAGGTAGAGGTGACGGTATGACTGGTGCCACATACCTTTTAAGTAATGACTTGTGGAACACATTATGAATTTTAAACGTAGGAGGGAGGTCCAGACGAAATGCCACAGGATTAATTATGGAACTGATCCTGTATGGCCCGATGAATCTGGGACCCAGTTTCCAGGAGGGCACTTTAAGTTTTATATTCCTGGTAGACAACCATACCAGATCGTTCACATTCAGATCTGGACCAGAAACTCTCCTCCTATCAGCCATACGTTTGTAACGGTTCCCCACGCACTCAGATTATTCAATACACCTCTCCACACAGAAGCAAGTGACGACGAGAAACGCTCCTCCTCAGGAACCCCAGAAGGGCCCCCCCCCATTGAAAGTACAAAACTGGGATGAAAACCATATGCCCCAAAAAACGGGGACTTACCAGTGGACTCGCTCCGCCTGTTGTTAAGAGCGAACTCTGCCAGAGGCAAGAAAGAAGACCAGTCCTCTTGGTTCTCTGAGACAAAACATCGGGGATATGTCTCTAAGCTCTGATTCAGAGGCTCTGTCTGACCATTGGTCTGCGGATGAAAAGCCGAGGAAAATGACAATTGCATCCCCCGACGTAAACAAAATGCCCTCCAAAATTTGGACACAAACTGAGACCCCCTATCTGACACCACATCAGAAGGCAACCCATGAAGTCTAACGATCTCCCTAATGAACACCTGCGCCAGAGTTTTAGCATTAGGGAGTGCAGGAAGAGCAACGAAATGTGCCATCTTACTGAACCTGTCAACAACCACCAGTATGACAGTATTCCCTGACGACGGAGGAAGGTCCGTAATGAAGTCCATAGATAAATGAGTCCATGGACGCTCCGGAAGTTTCAAGGGTAAAAGGGTCCCAGACGGACGGGTATGAGGGGTTTTAGAGCGAGCACACACCCCACATGACGCGACAAAAGTTATAACATCTTTATTAGCATTAGGCCACCAAAACCGGCGAGAAAGGAGATCTAAAGTAGCCTTACTCATGGATGTCCTGCTAGAGCAGAATTATGATGTGCCTCAATAACCTTTTGTCTTAACAGATTTGGGACAAACAGTCTCCCTGGAGGTCCTGCAGGGGTCCCCCTGAGCCTCTAACACCTCCTCCTCAAGCTCAGAAAATACAGCCGACACTACCACCCCCTCCTGAAGGTAGGACTCGGGTCATCCATTTTCCCGGCCCCTGGAAACTGCGAGACAAGGCATCAGCCTTTACATTCTTAGACCCCGGGCGATAAGTGACGACAAAATTAAACCTGGTAAAAAACAACGACCATCGAGCTTGTCTGGAATTCAGACGCTTAGCGGATTCCAAATACAACAGGTTCTTGTGATCAGTAATAACGGTAACCGGGTGGACTGCCCCCTCCAAAAAGTGACGCCATTCTTCAAAAGCCAATTTAATGGCCAAAAGTTCCCTATTGCCGATATCATAATTCCTTTCGGCGGACGACAATTTCTTAGAAAAGAAAGCGCACGGATGCCATTTACCAGGGGACGGACCCTGGGACAATATAGCACCCACCCTACGTCAGACGCATCCACCTCCACAATGAACGGCTGAGATGCATCTGGTTGGATGAGAACGGGTGCCGAAGCAAAACATTTCTTCAAAGAGGAAAAGGCTTGGCAAGCTTTGTCCGACCATTTAGAAAAATCCGTCCCTTTTCTTGTCATGTCAGTGAGAGGTTTGACGACAGATGAGAAATTACAAATAAATTTCCGGTAGTAGTTAGCAAACCCCAAAAAACGCTGCAGAGCCTTAAGATCCCCTGGCTGATCCCATTCAAGCACTGCTCTCACCTTTTCAGGGTCCATACGGAAACCGGAAGCTGACACCAAAAAACCCAAAAACTGAAGTTCCTGTACGGCAAATACACACTTCTCAAGTTTGGCGTATAGTTTATTGTCTCGCAAGATCTGCAACACCTGTCTCACATGCTCCTGATGAGACACAAGATCTGGCGAGTAAATTAAAATGTCGTCCAAATATACAACCACAAACAGCCCCACAAGGTGATGAAAAATGTCATTAACAAAATGTTGGAATACTGCTGGTGCAGTAGTCAGACCAAAAGGCATGACTAGGTTCTCATAATGTCCCTCCGGCGTGTTAAACGCCGTTTTCCACTCATCCCCCTCTTTTATCCTAATCAGATTATACGCCCCCCTGAGATCCAATTTAGAGAACCATTTGGCGCCAACAATTTGATTGAAGAGATCAGGAATAAGAGGGAGTGGATACGGATCTCGAACAGTAATCCGATTAAGTTCACGGAAATCCAAGCAAGGGCGTAGGCCTCCATCTTTCTTCTTCACAAAGAAGAACCCCGCGGCTACTGGGGAAGATGAAGGTCTAATATGCCCTTTGGCCAGACTTTCAGAAATATAATCTTTCATAGCCTGCCTCTCAGGACCAGAAAGATTATACAACCTAGCTTTAGGCAACTTAGCATCAGGAAGGAGATTAATAGAGCAGTCATACACGCGATGAGGAGGCAACTCCTGACACCCCTCCTCAGAGAAAACATCCCCAAAATCCTCCAAAAAAGGAGGCAATGTACTAGGCACGACCGCACTGATGACTGTAGTCATGCAGTTGCTTTTGAAAAACTCACCCCATTGGCTTATTTCTCTGGACTGCCAATTAATCACAGGGTTATGTTTAACCAACCAAGGAAGTCCCAACACAATGGGAGTAGGTAGACCCTCCAACACATAACAAGATAATTGTTCCCTATGTATTGCCCCTACCCGAAGGTCAATGTTATGAACCTCATGAACAAAGCTACCTTGGCCGAGAGGCCTGGCGTCAATGGAGAATATAGGGATCGGTTTGACCAATACACTCAGATGCATACCTTGAGCCTGAGCAAACTGAGCGTCAACCAGGTTAGCCCCGGAACCACTATCAAGAAGAACAGACAATCTCTCCACTCTCGTACCAACTACCACCTCCACTGGTACAAGGAACTGAGAAGAACTGGCGGATGAAATACATACTCCCAGGTTGTCGTCCACCACACAACCTGGGATTAACAGTTTTCCGGCGACTTTTGGCTCAACAAGGCACGGGATGGACATTCTCCAACAAAATGTCCCTCTTTCCCGCAGAAAAAACACCTTCTAGTCCTGCGGCGTGCCGCCAATCCCCTCCTACGAAATGATGTCCCTCCCAACTGCATAGGCTCATCCGAACAGACAAGGGGAACCTCAACATAAGGGACTTTAGTGGTAGGTGGAGAAACAACAGGGAGTGGGGTTACCTCACCCCTCTCCCGAAGCCGTCTATCAGTACGGATAGCTAAGGCCATAGCAGCCTCCAGTGAATGAGGAGACTCATACTGAGCCAAAACGTCTTTTAATTTATCAGAAAGCCCATGACAAAACTGGCTCCTAAGAGCTGGGTCATTCCACTGAGTATCTGTGGCCCATCTACGAAACTCAGAAGCAAATTCCTCTGCCGGACGATCTCCCTGCTGTATCTTACGTAATTTTGTCTCAGCAAGAGAGACCCGATCTGGGTCATCATATACCAATCCCAGGGCAGTAAAAAATTGATCTACAGACTGTAGAGCCGGGGATCCCGGAGGAAGGGAAAATGCCCAGGATTGAGGGTCCCCTTGCAGAAGTGAGATAACAATTCCCACTCTCTGCTCATCACTCCCTGATGATCGAGGCCGAAGCCGAAAATACAATTTACATGCCTCCCGGAAGGTGAAAAATTTGTCTCGCCCACCAGTGAACCTGTCCGGGAGAGGTACTTTAGGTTCAACTCTGGTTTGCTCCAGGGAGACAAAACTTTGGACTTAATGTCCGTCAGCTCCATGGATAATCCCTGCAACTGCGAGCCAGCTAGGCTACTGGATCCATGGTAACTGGAGATAATTTTTATGGCCAGTGAAAATGTCACGCTGTCTAATGATATGTATACAATGTCAGTAAACTATTAATACAGGAACAACACTCTATACAACAACTAGTATAGCAACATCAGCATGTAGTATAGAATAGATTTACCTGACACGATATCTGCTGAACTCAGGGTTAATCTTGAGGACTAGATGTGCAGGAACGATATAGTTGAACTCAGGGTTAATCTTGAGGACTTGATGAGCTGTAACAGGAAAGAGGAGGACCGGGGTCTAACCTGACCCTAAACTGGGGTCCTAACTAATCCCTCACCTTGGAGGTACTGATAATGGTTCAGAGGTCCAAGTCTCCAGCCTAACCCTGTCTCCTATCAGACCCTGAACCCTGTAATCAGTCCTAAGAAGGATCCTGACTACCACCAAAGGGATATGGGCTGATCTCAGCTAAATACACAGATTAGACATATAAGACAGACAGGATAACACACGCTTGCATACACACTCAAACACCAAAGGAACATAAATGGTATGGGAAATAAACTCTAACCAAGTTGAGCTTAGAACAACTAAGGATCTCACAACTAAAGTCTATACAGATTCATTCCTATCTGTGGTCTGCATGAAGGTTTCACTGGCAACTCCCCAAGCAGACAACCAGGAATTTAAAGGAAACCAATCAACAAATAATCAATTGCAGCCGGGAGAAACTGCACCCAGTCCCAGCACCGAGCACAGACAGAATTAACTCCCTAGCTGCCAAACACAAAGAAACAGCAGCTCAGCTGTGAGAAGTCAAAATGTGCAACCGCGACGATCTTCGTGGCAATGCACACATGACAGGGGCTTATGCACACTTGTGGGGTCTGTGTGTGCTCCTGGGGGGTTCTGCACACTTGTGGGGTCTGTGTGTGCTCCTGGGGGGTTCTGCACACTTGTGGGGGTCTGTGTGTGTTCCTGGGGGTTCTGCACACTTGTGGGGGTCTGTGTGTGCTCCTGGGGGGTTATGCACTCTTGTGGGGGTCTGTGTGTGCTCCTGGGGGCTTATGCACACTTGTGGGGTCTGTGTGTGCTCCTGGGGGGTTCTGCACACTTGTGGGGTCTGTGTAGTGCTCCTGGGGGTTCTGCACACTTGTGGGGTCTGTGTGTGCACCTAGGGGTTTATTGCACACTTGTGGGGTCTGTGTGTGCTCCTAGAGGTTTGTATATGTTTGAGGAAAAGGTGCGTGTAACTGGGTGTGGCTTAAAAATGGGTGTGGTTTAAAAATGGGCGTAGTTTTCCACAGAACCTGTTGTTAAAAATTTGAATCCCACCCCTGACCTTATCTTCTGCTTTCAAACATGCCACAATCACGCCTATACTTAAAAAGCCAACCCTTGACCCAACCGCTATGTCGAGCTATCGCCCAATATCGCTGCTCTCATTCGCTTCCAAACTCCTGGAGCAGCATGTCCACGCTGAACTTTCCTCCCACCTCTCATCTAACTTGCTCTTTGACAATCTACAATCTGGTTTCCGCCTCCATCACTCCACTGAGACAGCCCTGACCAAAATTACTAATGACCTACTTACAGTCAAAGCGAATGTACAATACTCTATACTCTGCTTCTAGACCTGTCCTCTGCTTTTGACACAGTTGACCACTGCCTTCTTCTACAGATCCTCTCCTCCTTTGGCATCAAGGACCTCGCCCTATCCTGGATCTCCTCATACCTTTCCAACCGCACATTCAGCATCTCCCACTCCCACACTAACTCCTCGTCCTACCCTCTCTCTGTTGGAGTCCTCCAAGGCTCTGTTCTAGGACCCCTACTCTTCTCAATCTATACACTTGGCCTGGGGCAACTCATAAAGTCCCACAGCTTCCAGTTCCACCTTATGCTGATGACACTCAGATCTACCTCTCTGGCCCAGACGTCACCTTTCTGCTGTCCAGAATCCCGGAGTATCTATCAGCCATATCCTCCTTCTTCTCCTCTCGCTTTCTCAAACTCAATGTGGACAAATCTGAACTTATCATCTTTCCCCCATCTCACAGATCTTCCCTACCTGACCTATCTATCACAATTAATGACATCACGCTTTCCCCGCACCGGAAGTCCGCTACCTCGGAGTAACCTTTGACTCTGCCCTGTCCTTCAAACCGCACATCCAAGCTCTCTCTACCTCCTGTCGCCTCCAGCTCAAAAATATTTCCAGAATCTGTCCTTTCCTCAACCCTCAATCTACTAAAATGATTGTGCATGTGTGTAGCCCAGCTGCGCTTGGTGCCACATGTACCCAGGAGGATGCATGAAAGGTACCAAGAGTAGTCCTAGCAAATTAATCCAGTAGGACCCAGACAGGGTTTACTGAACTGTACAAAGTTATGAAAAGAATTGCACTTTATTGAGAATGTAATATGATGATAATGTTTACATGCTGAAGTAGTATACCCCAGTTGGGTAATGTGATATGTGAAATGCTGTTTTGAAGGACTGCGTGCTGAGGACTCTTGCAGCACAGAACTGTAATGTATATAGTTCGCACTCAGTGCCCCATCTTGGTTTTACGTAAACCATTCTACCTCAGAAGAAAAACCCGTATGGTGTGGCCTTGAGTGACGTCTGCAGCAGAGAAGTCCTGCAGCCCACCCAGGACCACCGTGGGAGGTTTGGTACGGGTCCTCCACAAGTATCCTGTATTTATTTGTACCGTGAAAGTATTTGATATTTTCTATTGCTAATTTGTACACATTGTAACGTTTGAAGTGTCCTTACCTCCCGCAAGGGATGAGTTATGTTATTGTTGATGTTATAAAAAAAAATTGTTTTCTTTTTCAGCCCGGGAGTGCTGATATTAACTAGGGGGGGTGTGTAGCCCAGCTGCGCTTGGTGCCACATGTACCCAGGAGGATGCATGAAAGGTAATTCACAATCACCTGATAAGCACACAACATTTCACATTTTCCCTGGTTCCACCAGAGGGAGCCCTTGAGACAGCAGTGAGATGAAGGCAGTCTAGCTGCGAGTTAGCTAGTTGTTGGTGTTACTTCAGAACAGCAGAACATCTCAGAACGGCAGTTACCTCAGACGAGCTGTGAGGGAGAGATAAGATCTCCTCAGAACACCGGAGAGAGACTCCTGTCAGATTAGCCTGAGGGCTGAGGAAGTCTGAGCGAGAAGCTGACATCTACTGCTGCCTGTTCTTATGTTAAATGTGCGAGTAGGACGACAGGCAAGTGGAAAAGGGAAAAGAGAGAGTGACAGAGGTCAACCAGCATTGATAGCTTACCTCCACTCTGCACCATCGGACACCGGGTCCGAGCTTGCTAGTATCTTCACAGCTATTGGGAAAAACCGGAGACCCTGGACTTCAAGTAGCAGGGGCCCAGCAGTGCTGATACGTAACCGAGGTTAGGAAGACGGGGGTCTGGCAAGTACCGCCATAGAGACACTGTTCTGTCCACAAGAAGACCTCATCACAAGATCAGCCGGGCGTAGCAAAGAGAAGGAGTTAAACTCTGTTTTATGCAAGTTAGAAACTCACACACATAAGGACGTAAGGAGGCCTTACACCTACTCAGTGGATTGCTGGACGTGCATCCTCCACCCTGACGGCCTCCCGGGACGTGCCTGCAACTTCATCACCAGTAAAGGTACAGAAAGAGACTGTCTTGTGTGTGTCTGCATTATTGTCCTTCACCCCTACACCGCCATATACCTCGAGGGATCAGTCTTACCTGTGGAAGACTTAACACCTTGCTGCCCAGTAACAACCCCTCAGAGGATTCACCCTGCAGCGTTGGTCATCCTGATCAGAAACCACAGGTGGTGTCACGAACATTTCTATCATCCCCTGTAAATATCCCCCTTTAGTGAGCGCCCAGGGCAACGGACCGAGCTGCGCTACCCGTGACATCCCCCAGTAAAGTGAACGGGCTCGGTGCCGAGTACCCAAGCCCTTATGTGCGACTCACATGCCCTCATCATCTCCCGCCTCGACTACTGCAACATCCTTTTCTGTGGCCTCCCTGCTAACACCCTTGCACCTCTCCTGTCCATCCTTATCTCTGCTGCCCGACTAATTCATCTCTCTCCTCGCTATTCCTCTGCTTCTCCCCTCTGCAGACCTCTTCACTGGCTCCCATTCCCTCAGCGTATCCAGTTCAAATTACAAATACTGACCTACAAGGCCCTCTATAACCTGTCTCCCCCATATGTCTCTGAACTAATTTCCTGATACCTTCCCTCATGTAATCTCCGGTCCTCCCAAGACCTCCTTCTCTCCTCCACACTTATTCGCTCCTCATCCAACCGCCTCCAAGACTTCTCCCAAATATCCCCCATCCTCTGGAATTCTTTGCCCCAACACGTCCGACTATCAACCACATTTGGATCCTTCAGACGGAACCTGAAAACCCACCTCTTCAGGAAAGCTTACAGCCTGCAATGATCCCCCTACCTCTTCACCACTACCGGAGATATTGCCTTAACCAACACCGGAACTGCTGCAACCCATCAACCTGCTGTCTCCTTCCCCACCATCCTGTAGAATGTAAGCCCAAAAGGGCAGGGTCCTCTCCCCTCTCTATCAGTCGGTCATTTATAGTTTGTTTACTGTAAGTGATATCTGTAATTTGTATGTAACCCCTTCTCATGTACAGCACCATGGAATCAATGGTGCTATATAAATAAGTAATAATAATGTGTGTGTATATATATATATATATATATATATATAAATATATATATATATACTGTATATATGTATAAATATATATATGTATACATATAGCGACACACATACATGTATATATCTTATAATGTCTCCTTTATTATGTATATTGTCATCTCTTATTACACAGTGCCCTCTTGTTATGTACACCCCCGTACCTTACATATCAGATTATATAGAGCCCTGTCTCTATTACACACCGTCCTCTCTTGTTAGATATATAATGCAATGAAGACTAATGTACCACAGGAAAGCTTCTTTTCTAATGGAGGAGCTGATGGACTGGTCGTCTGGTCACTGGCTGCTCCATCAGCAGTCATTTTATATCTAAGAGAGGGGACTATGTAATAAAGGAGGGCACTGTGAATAACAAGAATACACTATGTAAGAGACAGTGCTGTACATTTCAGCAGAGGAAGCTATATAATAAGGGACAGCACCATATATGACTAGAGAGGATAGTACGTAATAAGGGACGGTGTTATACATAATAAAAGAGGAAACTATGTAATTAAGGATAGCGCTATACATAATAAGTGATTACACTATATACTAAGCGACTGTTATACTGTAACGCCGCTGTGTTTGTACTCTGTTTACCCAGCGTTACTCTGCATATCTCTGCTTTAACCCTTTCACTCATTTCCCTCTAATGAGCTGGAATGCTGTTGTCAGTTACCTGTGTGGATGCTGCTCAGTTCCCGGCTCCGCTGCGTAGCCGTACATGCGTGAGTGTTTCCGCTGCGCTGCATGACCACCCGCATATGTGGTCCCTGGCTACCACTGTGGAAGCTACCCGTGGGTTGCAAGGTCCTCTGCAGTTGTGCATGACTTACCACGTGTGTTCAGGCTGCAGCCGTTGCCAGGTGTCCTTTGCTATGCTGATATGTGTCTGGCTGTGCATAGAGTGCGCGGGGCCACCCCCCTCCCCTGCTTTTATGAGGAATGGGTGTGTGCTAGAATTGCTGCTCCAGCCTATCGCTGTGAGGCATCTCCTATATAAAGTTCCCCTGCCCTGTGGGGAGTTGCCAGAGCTTCGCATTGAGTTCCTGAACCTAGCCATGTGTTTTTGTGTGTTCAGCTCCTGTTTTGATTGCGATCAGTTCTTTGAGAGCTGATGCCCTTTGTCCTGTCTTGTTATCCGCCTGCTCTGGGGCAGAATACCCAGATCCGTTTCCGTTTGTGTCCTGTTTTTCTGCCTGCTCTGGGGGCAGAATACCCAGATCGCCTTTCCTTAAGGCTGCATATCCAGGCCTGTTCCTGTTGTGTCTTGTTTCCTGAATCCTTGATCCTGGATCTGTTTATGTACCTGACTCTGTCTGAACTGTGTCTGCTGTGTTATGTTCCTGAAGTCCTTCTGTGTCCTGAACCCTGTGGCCAGTGACTGTGACTCTTTGCTAACTGACTTTCTGTGATATAACCTGGGTCCATCTTGGAAGTAGGAGTCCGGTGTGTCTATTGAGTTTCTGCTACTCTGTGCTCAGCTTGTTATTCGGTGCAATCCCCGGCCGGCTCCAGTTCTACCCGGCGGGGCTTGCACCAGACGGCTTGGTTCCTTTTTAGGTCGCTGCCAGATGTCTAGAGCCCGATTACCGTGGCCTCTTGTCCGGAGCCTGATGACCGCGGCCTATATCTGGTGTCTGATGACCACTTCCAGATGTCCGGATCCTATCCTTCCCTGTCCGATGCTAGGAGCCTGCTGATCGCCTGATGACTGCGGCCTGATGTCCGCAGCCTGATGTCTGGTACCTGTCGATCATTGCCAGATGTCCGGAGTCTGATGCCAGTGTTACCTAAGATCCGAATCCTGATGTCCCGATGTCCTACCTGATGTCCTGATGTCCAGCTTGTGCACTGATGTCCTGATTTCCAGTCTGTGTCCAGATGTCCAGTCCGTGTCCAGATGTCCAGTCCAAGTCCAGATGTCCAGTTCCTGGTTCTGGTGGTCCAAGTTGTGCTCTTGAGCCGGTCCCCTTTGTGTTCCTGGATGGATTCCTCCTCCGTGGTTTCCGGGAGTCTCCAGCTCTGTTCCACAGTGACAGTCTCGCCAGTGAGTCCTGGACCTGACCAGCCGATGCCCGGTGCTGTAGTGCCAACATTCCTGGACCTGTGCTATCCGTGTCTTGCTTATGTTCCCTGGGGTCTTACCCGTGATGGCTCCTGCTGATACTTAAAATCGGATCAGAATAAAACATTCTCAGATCCGTGATTTTCATGTATATGTGAATGGACCTATTAAACTCTACGAGTCCGTGTACCATCCGATTAAAAAATCTGGAAGCACACTGACATTTCACACAAATGTGAGAATATAGAATAAGGGATTTTACAGATAAAATTATTACTGCAAGTCACACTGAACAGATACATCCAGGCATTTACCGCTGAGGCCTTGTCTGATTAGAGCCACTTTCTCCTGTTCCTTCTCCTTCTGGTCAGACATTCATGTCGATATCTCCCAGCCACGACTCGTTTTGTCAAAATGATCATCACAGCCCTGAAAATAACAAGGTCACATATATTGTATACATACTTGTGTCTCTCCCCTCAATACAGATATGTACCCCACCTTTAAAAATATAAAGTGATAAGAAGCACTCTGCCTCCCATTAACTATAATCTCTGCCATCCAATAATATAAATTATTCAGTCTGTGTCTCTGCTCAATTAACTGTAAGGCTATGTACACATGGAAAATATGCAAGGTTTTACATAAAAAAAGTGAATAAGATCCCTGAAGTCTCATGCACACGCTGCTTATTTTTTCCTTGCAGATTTGCAGCAAATTAAAATCTGTATAATGTCAATTCTTACAGCTTATTTCACCCGTACTAATAGGGGAAAATACGTAACAAAAGCATGGCAAAAATGTTGCCAAAAAAGAAATGTTTTTTAAGCAGCGTCCTTCCTGCCAACACTAAAACTAAAAGAAGAAAGCTATATGCCAAAAAAGGGGATCACCACACGACATGGAAATCACATGGAAATTTTATTGGACACAGAAAAACATACAAAAGACATTAAAACCATTAAAACAGTCACACATGTGACAAAACCCAACAATACATAAGCTCATAATAGAACTTCCAACCAAAGACTCAGATGCCTATAGTGAATAATACAGTCATATAAACAGCATACCATCAAATGAGTTAAACCAATCCTCTAATTATAAATAGATATACACATATATAAATGGTATCCACACATATGGCCCAATCAGAGTGAAGCTAGTCATGCCTAATTATAAGGTTATGTAATATTTAACAGGATAGAGGCATTATAAATATAAGTCCATATAGCACAGCAGCTTACCAGAATGCAATCCCTCAGGATTGGAAAAAGCATGGACAAAGAGACTGGACCGTGTGGGTCAAAGAGGAAGGTCCTGTGACACTGAATTAGAGCATGTAATTAATAAAGGCACAATAGCAAACCAGGTATAAACAGGACCCAAGTCATGGCAAATGCTGAAGAGAGCTACCCCTTGATTAATATCATGAAGCAGCTTTAACAAGAAACAATGCAGCTTGCATAGAGTCAAGGTATGGCAGAAAGGAAGTGCCCGACGCGTGTCGCCACTTGCAGTGGCTTTGTCAGGGGTACCCAATGTAGTAACCCGTGTCCATATATACAGCCGATTAAATTATCAAAACAGTTGCAGCTGTGCTGCATTTCTTACCAAGGAAGCTTGTGGATCTCCATTGTTATCAGCGTGCAGTAGTGAAACACACGCGGAGATGCTAGGAGGAACGCCCGTGAGGGCACTGATGCGCATGAGCACACCGTGCTAACCCGGAAAAATTCCGGCCCTGTTACTGTGACCTCGTTGCTATAGCGACGCATATACCAACATCCAACATCATGTCCGCTCTCTTTCTGAAACTTAACCTCTCCAAAACTGAGCTTCTTCTGCTCCCGCCGTCTACTAACCTCCCTAAATTTGACATATCCCTCTCCGTGGGCGGCACCATAATAACACCCCGGCAGCAGGCTCGCTGTCTGGGGGTTATGTTTGACACCAATCTCTCCTTCACCTCCCATATACAATCTCTTGCCCGCTCTTGCCGCCTACACCTAAAGAACATCTCTAGAATCCGCCCTTTTCTCACCATGGAAACAACAAAAACCCTCACTGTAGCATTGATCCACTCCCGCCTGGACTACTGCAACGCTCTATTACTTGGCCTCCCCATTACTCGACTATCCCCTCTCCAGTCCATCCTTAATGCAGCAGCCAGGGTAATCCATCTGGCTAATCGGTACTCGGACGCGTCCGCTCTTCGCCAGTCCTTACACTGGCTGCCCATTCATTATAGGATCCAATTCAAAGTCTTCTCACCCACAAAGCTCTCCACAGTGCAGCACCCCCCTACATCTCCTCCCTCATTTCTATCTATCGGCCTAACCGACTGCTGCGCTCTGCAAACGACCTTCGACTAACTTCTGCACTAATCCGTACCTCCCACTCCCGACTCGAAGACTTCTCCCGCGCTGCGCCAATCCTCTGGAATGCTCTACCCCAAGAAATTAGGACTATCCACAATTTGCATGGTTTCAGGCGCTCCCTCAAAACACATTTGTTCAGAGCGGCCTATCACATTCACTAATCAAAGTCATTCTATGTGTAAGTGTGTGTGTGTAGCCCATTCACCATCTCCATCCATCCCTCACTCCCTCAAGATGGCTGGACCATCATTGTAAATACACCATTGTATATAAACACCTGTACTTTGTATCTCCCACACCTCATTGTAGATTGTAAGCTCTCACGAGCAGGGGCGGCTTATTTGGCTTTAATTATTGTATTGTTAACGTTGTTACTTATGACTTGTGTTCTGAAACTGTTAAACTGTAAAGCGCTGCGGAATATGTTGGCGCTATATAAATAAAGATTATTATTATATTATTATTATATACACCTCTACAGTGCATGCGCCAAAGACTTACCGCAAGATAAATACATAGAGCGGATTGTCGCTGATCCAAGTGTTCGATTAATAAACCCATTACAATTAAACGACGCTAACTACCAAAGGAATATGTGGAGCGCCATAATAGTCAGGATGAAAAAAGAACAGAGATATTACAAATACCTTTAGTCATGTGCAACTGCGCATGCGCAAATACACACAAAGCCGCAAGGATATCAGCATAGTCCATGCGGCCAGGCCGTCATGGCAGCACAGATACCAAGTTACGACGCATGCGTCTCTCAAGGCTCTCAAGGGGCCGCAATAGCAAAGGGCCAAAAAACCATAGACATAGGTAGACAAAAATAGTACATACACACTAATGGCCAGATAAATATAACAAGGAAATTTTTATTATTAGCCACAGAGTGATTCACAGCCACACCAAACACATATGTGGTCAAATACTAGTAGCCAAAGGGAAAGAGACAATCATATAATCCACAAAGGGGATATAAAAGCAATACACTCACAAGGTGCATGTGTACCCCCAAGTCAGTCTTAATAAATAGAAATTCAGTTCATGGTAGAACAAAGCCGTAATGTGAATGACCAAAACATATTGGATAGACGCCGACACAAGCGCGCATACCCCACATGAGCTTAGTTCAAATAGGCGCAAAAATGAAATAACGCGCCTATGAACGCGAGCATACTCCAAAACATAGATTTACATACATTGGCAAGAAATAAACTAGAAAAGAATCATAAATCTACACAAGGGATAAAACGTACCGCACACCCACAAGGTGCATGCATGCACCAAATCAACCATGTAAGTTCAGAATAAAACAGGGCTGTAGTATAGGCAACGGTGGTGTACTATGTGTACAGCGTGCTAACACAGATAATATCAGTGAGCTCAATATATGAAAGCACGGTAATCCAATAGTGCACATATAGACAGGAATGCACTCCTGAGCATAAAGATCAGTTCAATAGTGGATTATTTGAGTGCTAACTGAGATCCCTACATAAATAAAGTAATGGCCGGAGCAGAGCCTCCCCCCCCTCAAAAACGAGGCGTGGGCGGAGGCCAGCATGACGGGGGGGTTGGAGGGTTTACAAGGGGGAGGAGCATTTAGATTAAGTCGGCGGTGGGGGGTTTATAGGGCTAGGTAAGGGGCGGCCCCTTTTCAGTTCCCGCTTTTGCCCCCATCAGCAGGACTTACCATGTCTGTCAATATGGCACTGGAGCGTCTCAGGACCGCGGCCTTGTCGCAGCCTCCAGGATGGCTGAAGGCGCAGGTCGAAACCCTGATCCAGGGCACCCCGGGGCAGTCGGCTGGGCCTTCGCAGCGGGAGAGGCGTCCGAGGTGGGTGAGGCCTCCGGAACGGCTCTCGCCCGATGAGGCTCCCTGGGCCTCGCGTCGGCGTAAAAGCCCCTCACGGGACCCTCCAGGCCGGGCGCCGCGCAGTGCTCGCGCCAGTAGGCCCTGGCTTGGGAGGAATCCGAACAGCCAGCGAGGCCCTGCGGCGGTGATTAGGCCTCCGCCTCGTGGCACTCAGGAGGCGGAGCCATCACGCGCCGGGCGGCTTACCAGAGCAGCGTCCTCGGGAGGCCGCGGCAGCGCCGGGCCTGCAGCGCGGCCTGCCTCCCTCAGCATCTCCGGATTGTCGGCGGCCGAGGTGTCGGCTGGCACAACAGGTGAGCGGTCCTTCTCCCCCATCGGCGGTGGGGCTCCAGGTCCGTCGGGGGGGCGCCGTAGCAGGGTGCCTGCAGGGCGGCCCGCCTCCATCGACAGCTCCAGACCTTCGGCGGCTGAGGTAACGGCCGGCAACGCAGGGCGGCAGTCTTCATCCCCCATGCACTGCGGGGTTCCAGATATGTCGGGGGGCCGCCGCTGCGCGGTTACGGCCGGGCGGCCTGCCTTCGCTGCCGATTCCATAACAGATGTCCCAGATAGTGGAGCAGCGGCCTGCAGTGCGGCAGGGCTGGGGCCGCCAACCCCCATTGATAGCGGGAGGGGGTTCCATGCAGGTGTCCCTGGGGTGCTGCGGGGGGCCACTTCTGCGCACGGCAATGGAGCAGCATCGGGTGCTACGGATGTTGCAACCCAGGCGTCATCGCTTTTCGAGGACCAGCGGGCTGAATCACCACGGAGGCTTAGGCCTTACTCCCCCAATTTTCCCGACGGGGGCTTCCAGACGTCAACAGCAGGCCATCGGAGTCGTCGTGTCGGACCGAGACGGCGCGGATGCATCTCAGGAGCCAGGTTTTCCGGCTGGAGGGCTCACAGCTCCCTCGCAGCCTGGTGAGTGTACTTCTATGTCAAGTGTCTGTCATCCGCTTTTGTCCTCTTTACTGTCTGGGGTCGATCAGTCGGGTGCTGGTCACAGTGTTTGGGGGGTGGCCGAGGCGGCGGGGGCGTTAGGGAGATGTTAGTTGATGTGCGCAATTTACTGTCACGTTTGGAGAGGGGTTTATTACTCCGTCTCCGTTGGCGGCATGGGTTGGGTCGCAGGTTGGGGGGCAGTTGGGTTTGAGCGGGTCGGAGCAGGGGGCGCAATGCCGAACCAGTGTCGGTGTCGGTGCAGACAGAAAAGGAAAAAGAGTGTCGGGTGCATTTGGACGATAGGGCCCATGGGGAAGTATACGTATGCTTTGAGGGCCCCCTCGGGGCGCACTTAAAGAAGGAAGTGAAAGAGCGTATTTGGAAAGATGAGTATGTGGAAATATTCTCTTTGTTGCCTCTGGAGAAATTTAATTTGGACAAAAGTAAAAAAGAGGATAGTAAGAAGGAAGAGGAGGAAAAACGGAGGTGGCGTTTAATTCCTCAGACTTTTGTTAATTGGCAGCAAGCGTTTGCCATTTTAGCAAGCGTTATCGGGGAAAAAGCTCCAGACAATTGTTCTGCATTATTTTGCTACTTTGACGCCATAGAGGAGGCATACAGGGTGTATGGGGGACAGGCTTAGCTTAGGTATGACGAGCAATTCCGGCAAAGGAAGGCAATTCGTTGGGATCAAAAGGATATTGGTCTGTGGATGAGAGTTATAGCGCAAAATAAATTTGGACATTCCTTTCATGGGGGGGGCTGGGGCACCAGCCAGAGTAGCAACAATGCCGGGGCAGCGGGGGGAAGTGGTCAAGGGCAAGCAGGGGGCATAAGTTGGGGGTGTGCTGGCAGTTTAATGACGGCCAGTGTAAGTTTGGGGAGAATTGTAAATTTAAATCACATCTGTTCCAACTGCAATGGCGCCTCACATGGAGCGTCTAAGTGCTTTAAAAAAGGAAAGCCAAAATCTGGGAGTGGTAATTCACAAGGGGTGACTCCAGTGAGTCTGGAAAGGATGGTCCCTTATCTAAATAGATATGCGGACAAGGAGAAGGCGGCATTGTTGTATAATGGTTTTAAGGATGGTTTTGTTATCCCACATCCCCCGTTTGTCATTCCGCAGGTACTGAGGAATTTGCGTTCGGCACTCTTGCATAAGGAGGTTGTTGCGGAAAAACTGGCAAAGGAAGTTTTGTTGGGTCGCATGGCGGGCCCTTTCGTGTCTCCACCTTTTCCTGATTTGGTGGTTTCCCCTTTGGGTGTTGTTCCAAAAAAGGAGCCGAATAAGTTTTGCCTTATTCAGCATCTTTCTTACCCGCGGGGCAGGTCGGTGAATGATGGCATTGATCCTGAGATTTGTTTGGTGGTTTAATCCTCTTTTGACGAGGCTGCGAAGTGGGTGTGGAAGTGCGGTCGCAGGGCCCTTATGGCTAAGACCGATATTGAATCCGCTTTTCGCCTATTACCGGTGCATCCAGATAGCCTGAAGCTGCTGGGCTGCTTTTGGGAAGGCGGGTTCTTTGTGGACAGGTGTTTACCCATGGGGTGTTCTTTATCATGCACGTATTTTGAAGCTTTTAGTTCCTTTCTTGAGTGGGTGGTGCGTGACGTGTCCGGTTGCG
Source organism: Oophaga sylvatica (assembly GCA_033576555.1). Classification (NCBI taxonomy): domain Eukaryota; kingdom Metazoa; phylum Chordata; class Amphibia; order Anura; family Dendrobatidae; genus Oophaga; species Oophaga sylvatica. The sequence continues at coordinate 20,457 of JARQOD010007396.1, read as the reverse complement.
AATCGGTTATTCATTATTTGGATGACTTTTTGTGTGTTGGTCTGGCGGATTCGTTGCGCTGTCATAGGATTTTGAGAGCAATCGAGTGGGTGGCGGAGCGTTTCGGGGTCCCTTTGGCGCCTGGTAAAACCGAGGGTCCGAGTACATGTTTGTATTTTTTGGGGATAGTCATTGACACGGTGGAATGGGAATTCAGGGTACCTGAGGATAAGTTGTCGGCTCTGCGGGCTGAAGTAGGCAGAGCGCGCCGTTTGAAGAAATTGTCGTTGCGAGATCTTCAGTCTTTGCTAGGGAAGCTAAATTTTGCATGTCGAGTTATGCCGATGGGGCGAGTTTTTTCACGTAGGCTGGCAAGCGCTACGGCAGGGATTAGAGCCCCTCATCACTTTATCAGGTTGTCGGGGGAACTCAGGGCAGATTTGGCGGTTTGGGATTCTTTTTTTGGAGGGCTACAATGGTTGCTCATTGGTCATGGCTGAGGTTGTCGAGAATGATACGTTGGAGTTTTTACGGACGTGGCAGGGGGTGTTGGCTTTGGGGCATACTTCAAGGGACAGTGGTGTGCGTCACGTTGGCCTGGTGAGTGGGTGACTGCAGGCTTGGTACGCAACATAACATTGTTGGAGATCTTTCCGATCCTTGTGGCAGTGCACTTGTGGGGGCAGGAGTTTCGGGACCGTCGGGTGCGTTTCAATTGTGACAATATGGGAGTGGTATGTGCGATTAATGGGCTTGCTGCATCTTCTCCCCCTGTTGTTCGAGTGTTGCAACAATTGGTTTTGTTATGTTTGTCCCTGAATGCGCACGTGACTGCAACGCACGTTCCGGGTGTTAAAAACGACATAGCTGATTCTCTTTCTCGTTCACAGTGGGATAGTTTTCGCTCATTGGCCCCAGAAGCGGAGTTCGAGGGTTTAGCTTTCCCGGAGGAGCTGTGGAACGTGGTTTTTGGGCTGCAGAGTCGCTGATTAGGTCGTCGTTGGCCCCCAAAACTTGGGAGGCTTACCAGGCAGTATGGCGAACGTGGGAAGATTTTCTTGGAGCTGTTCCAGTTACGGGGCCCAGGGTGGATCAGGAAGGAATTTTGTTGGCTTGGTTGGGGCGGGGGGTGATGGAAGGATGGTCTTGTGCTAAGGTATCGCGTGTTTTGTCAGCATTGTCTTTCGGTTTCCGACTGCGCGGGACTCGGGATTTGACAAAAACGTTTTTGGTACAACAGGCGGCAAAAGGTTTTCGTCGCTCAAAAGGTCAGGATGATACGAGGCGCCCAGTATCCTTTGGTTTGTTAGAACGGTTGGGCTTTATTTTGGAATCAACGTGTTCCTCGCGTTTTGAGGTTTTATTATTTCGCCTAGCCTTTTCGTTTGCATTTTTTGGGGCCTTGCGGGTGGGCGAGCTGGTTTCGGGTAATAAACAGGCGGCAGGCGGTTTATTGGCTAAGGACGTGCTATTGATGTCGAGTGGGGTTGAATTTTGGCTGCGTAGGTCCAAAACAGATCAGGTGGGGAAGGGCCGACGGGTCGTTTTGGGTAGTGTACCAGGTTATTCGATGTGTCCGGCGCTGTGCTTGCAGCGTTTTTGGGAGCTGGGCCCGAGCTTGGGGGGCTCGTTGTTGTGTCACGCTGATGGCGGTAGCCTGTCTCGGTATCAGTTTAACGCCATTTTCAAGAAGTCCATTCGATCGTTGGGTTTAGATGACTCTCGTTTTGGGACTCATTCTTTCCGTATAGGTGCGGCGACGGAAGCGGCAGCTAGGGGTCTGGGCTCGTCATTTATCCAACGTATTGGGGGTTGGAAGTCTAATCGATATCGGTGTTACATTAGGCCTTAATTCAAGATGGGGCGTCGGTCTGGTACGGGTGTGGGACGTGTGATGTTTTGGAGTAATTTCGGGGTGTTTTTTGTATTTTAGTATTGTTTTCTCGTTTCAGGTATCGTGCCCCTGCTGGTATGGATTTTTGGTCATTCCTTTGTCCACTGGGGAGCGTTGCAAGCTGATGTCAGGAATGAGGGCCGACAACTGGGATTCCCCAGGTCTATGGCGGTGGTGCGATGGCTCGGCTTTAGGGGGATGCAGTGGAGAAGGGTGTTGCCCAAAATCCATGGTTGCGCCCGGTTGGATCGTGCCCCTGATATCTTGGTACTCCACGTGGGGGGGAACGATCTCGCTGTGCGACCTTTCCGGGAATTGGTAAAGGATATTAAGCAGGATTGCTTGCGGTTGTGGATGTTATATCCTGGGGTTATCATGGTCTGGTCTGAAATTGTTCCACGCAGGCATTGGCGTAACATGAGGTCCCTGGCAAAGGTTAATAAGGCCAGGATAAAGGTTAATAGGGCCGTATCTTCTTTTATGGTTCGAAATGGCAGTGTGTCTGTGCGGCATTTTGACCTTGAGAAGGGTGAGGGGGATTTTTGGTTGGCCGACGGGGTCCATCTAAATGCAGTTGGTTCGGACATTTGGGCCCTTGGTATTCAAGAGGGCATAGAAAGGGCCATAGCGTTGCGGGTTCAGGGGGTCTCAGGCCATTGAGGTTTTCAATGGGCCCTCGTTGTGGCGGTTCGGGGGGGAGTCCTTGAAGTTGTTTGGAAATTGGTTTGGGGGGACTCAGTGTATAGGGTCTCCTCCGTCTGAACTTATGTGGATCGTGATCTGGTGAAACGTGGACGGGGAGTTCCCACAAGAGTGGGCGGATCCCCAAGTAGCTTGGTGAACAACATATCTCGGTTGTTGGTGCTCCCGAGCCTGTGGGGTAACGGCTGGGAGTAAGAGGTTGGGTGTTGTTCACAGCATTTTGGGTCAATTGACAATGATTTTTGTGGCTTCAAGGACTCCTCCCCAATGTTTAAGTATGGTACATTGTTAATATTGTTAATGTTGTTTGTATATTAATAAAGGCTGCTGTGGCCATATATATATTCCAAAGAATTACTGGCTCTCGTGTTTTGGTGAATGGGTAACGGGGTCATACTTATATGGGGGATGGGATTGGTCGTTGGGAGTCGTTGACTCCATCCAGGTAAACAACTTGACAATACCAACGTCAGGTAATGGCCGGAGCAGAGCCTCCCCCCCTTAAATACAAGGCGTGGGTGGAGGCCAGCATGACTGGGGGGTTGGAGAGTTTACAAGGGGGAGGAGCATTTAGATTAAGGGGGCGGTGGGGGATTTATAGGGCTAGGTAAGGGGCGGCCCCCTTTTCAGTTCCCGCTTTTGCCCCCATCAGCAGTCCCGCCCTCCCTCCCTGTATGCTAGTGGACGTCACATTTTGTATAATTTTTGGGTCATGGCGGTTCGGGGGCGGGAGTCCTTGAAGTTGTTTGGAAATTGGTTTGGGGGGACTCAGTGTATAGGGTCTCCTCCGTCTGAACTTATGTGGATCGTGATCTGGTGAAACGTGGACGGGGAGTTCCCACAAGAGTGGGCGGATCCCCAAGTAGCTTGGTGAACAACATATCTCGGTTGTTGGTGCTCCCGAGCCTGTGGGGTAATGGCTGGGAGTAAAAGGTTGGGTGTTGTTCACAGCATTTTGGGTCAATTCACCATGATTTTTGTGGCTTCAAGGACTCCTCCCCAATGTTTAAGTATGGTACATTGTTAATATTGTTAATGTTGTTTGTATATTAATAAAGGCTGCTGTGGCCATATATATTCCAAAGAATTACTGGCTCTCGTGTTTTGGTGAATGGGTAACGGGGTCATACTTATATGGGGGATGGGATTGGTCGTTGGGAGTCATTGACTCGATCCAGGTAAACAACTTGACAATACCATCGTCATGATCACAGTTAACACACAAGTGTAACCCCACCATCATTCCATGATCAGTATATCCGAAAGATGTATATATCAGTAGGGATACCCTGTCCACTCATTGGTGAACAGGAATAAAAAAATCCTTCTTTGGCTTTAAAAAGCTTCAAATAGTCAAGGGCAGAGTTGAGCGAAACAAGTCGGTCAGATTCAAAAATGACCGACTTTCGACCATAGCGAGAGGTCGGCTATGCGGTCGTTGACCCGAGCACCAAAGTCGGTTTTCCCATAATGCTTGCAGGCGCCTTTTCTCAGCCAATGAACAAGGACACACACTGTGGGCAACGAGATGACATGGGCAGCGGCCACCACCATCTTAGAGAAGGGCATTGCAGTGATTGGCTTGCTTTGTGTGGCGTCACAGTGGCTTTAAAAGTCCTGAGCGCTGACCACCATTTTACTTCTGCCGATCTTAGCACAGGGAGAGGTTGCTGCCGCTGTTTCTCAGTAGGGAGTTAGGCAGGAAAAAAAAAGTTATTCCGTGCTTGTGCTGATAGCGATTAGCTGTACAGTTAGTGTGCAGTGACAGGGGAGGATTTTGTTGTGTGCAGCAGCACTGGTTATTAGGCTGCACGCCAGTGACAGGGGAGGATTTTCTTGTGTGCAGCAGCAGAGCTGATTATTAGGCTGCCTGCCAGTGACAGGGGAGAAATTTCTTGTGTGCAGCAGCAGAGCTGATTATTAGGCTGCCTGCCAGTGATAGGGGAGGAATTTCTTGTGTGCAGCAGCAGAGCTGATTATTAGGCTGCCTGCTAGCTGTATTGCTGTGTGTACACTGCTGTGCAGAGTGCTTTTTAACACAGCACCTACACAGCACTAATACTTATATTCTTTTTTTCTGCACAGTTACCGAGCGTTTATTTTTTCCTACACCGTATAGAGCTGTACGCTCCTCACACACTACCGTGTACCGGCTGGTATCATGGACAAATACAGTCATGGCCAAAAGTTTTGAGAATGACACAAATATTATATTTTCACATGATCTGCTGCCCTCTGGTTTTTATGTGTGTGTTTGACAGATGTTTTTATCACAGACAGAAATATAATTGCAAACATATGAGTAACAAAAGCTTATATTGACAGTTAGAATGAGTTAATGCAGCAAGTCAATATTTGCAGTGTTGACCCTTCTTCTTCAGGACCTCTGCAATTCTCCCTGGCATGCTCTCAATCAATTTCTGGACCAAATCCTGACTGATAGCAGTCCATTCTTGCACAATCAATGCTTTCATTTTGTCAAAATTTTTAGGTTTTTGTTTGTCCACCCGTCTCTTGATGATTGACCACAAGTTCTCAATGGGATTAAGATCTGGGGAGTTTCCAGGCCATGGACCCAAAATCTCTATGTTTTGTTCCTGAGCCATTTAGTTATCACCTTTGCTTTATGGCAAGGTGCTCCATCATGCTGGAAAAGGCATTGTTGATCGCCAAACTGCTCTTATAGGGTTAGGAGAAGTTGCTCTTGGAGTACATTCTGGTACCATTCTTTATTCATGGCTGTGTTTTTAGGCAAGACTGTGAGAGAGCCGATTCCCTTGGCTGAGAAGCAACCCCACACATGAATGGTTTCAGGATGCTTAACAGTTGGCATGAGACAAGACTGGTGGTAGCGCTCACCTTGTCTTCTCCGAATGAGGCGTTTTCCTGATGTCCCAAACAATCGAAAAGGGGATTCATCAGAGAAAATAACTTTACCCCAGTCCTCAGCAGTCCACTGCCTGTACCTTTTGCAGAAGATCAGTCTGTCCATGATGTTTTTTCTGGAGAAAAGTGGCTTCTTTGCTGCCCTCCTTGAGACCAGGCCTTGCTCCAAGAGTCTCCGCCTCACAGTGCGTGCAGATGCACTCACACCTGCCTGCTGCCATTCCTGAGCAAGCTCTGCACTGCTGGTAGCCCGATCCCGCAGCTGAAACACTTTTAAGAGACAGTCCTGGCGCTTGCTTGTCTTTCTTGGGTGCCCTGGAGCCTTTTTGGCAACAATGGAACCTCTCTCCTTGAAGTTCTTGATGATGCGATAGATTGTTGACTGAGGTGCAATCTTTCTAGCTGCGATACTCTTCCCTGTTAGGCCATTTTTGTGCATTGCAATAATGACTGCATGTGTTTCTTTAGAGATAACCATGGTTAACAGAAGAGAAACAATGATGACAAGCACCAGCCTCCTTTTAAAGTGTCCAGTGGTGTCATTCTTACTTAATCATGACAGATTGATCTCCAGCCATGTCCTCATCAACACCCACACCTGTGTTAATGGAGCAATCACTGAAAAGAGGTTAGCTGGTCCTTTTAAGGCTGGGCTGCAATGATGTTGAAATGTGTTTTGGGGGATAAAGTTCATTTTCTAGCCAAATATTGACTTTGCAAGTAATTGCTGTTAAGCTGATCACTCTTTATAACATTCTGGAGTATATGCAAATTGCCATTAGAAAACGTGAAGCAGTAGACTTTGTAAAAATTAATATTTGTGTCATTCTCAAAACTTTTGGCCATGACTGTACATGCTGACTATCTGTGTGTGACTCCGGAAATATATACGGAGATTTCAATTTTCCCCAAAACAGTAAACAGCTGGTATCTTCTGATACAGTACCATTTTTGTGCCTTCTGTATTACTGACAAATCCATACTGAGAGAGGGTCTGTGTGTGACTCCGGAAATATATACGGAGATTTAATTTTTCCCCAAAACCGTATACAGCTGGTATCTTCTGATACAGTACCGTTTTTCTGCCTTCTGTATTATGGTCAAATCCATACTGAGAGAGCGTCTGTGTGTTACTCCGGAAATATATACGGAGATTTAAAATTACCTCAACATTGTAAACAGCTGTAAGCTACTGATACAGTACACTTTTTCTGCTTTTCATATTCTGGTCTACTCCATACTGAGCCTGTGAGCGTGTGTGTGTTACTCCTGAAATATATACGGAGATTTAAAATTACCCCAACACTGTATACAGCTGTACGCTTCTGATACAGTACACTTTTTCTGCTTTTTATATTCTGATGTAATCCATACTGAGCCTGTGAGCGTCTGTGTGTTACGGCTGAAATATATATGGAGATTTAAATTACCCCAACACTGTATACAGCTGTACGCTACTGATGCAGTACACTTTTTCTGCTTTTCATATTCTGGTCTACTGCATACTGAGCCTGTGAGCGTGTGTGTGTTACTCCTGAAATATATACGGAGATTTAAAATTACCCCAACACTGTATACAGCTGTACGCTACTGATACAGTACACTTTTTATGCTTTTTTATATTCTGGCGTAATCCATACTGAGGCTGTGAGAGTCTGTGTCTGACTCTGGAAATATATACGGAGATTTAGAATTACCTCAACACTGTATACAGCTGTACGCTTCTGATACATTACCCTTTTTCTACTTTTTATATTCTGGTCTAATCCATACTGAGCCTGTGAGAGTCTGTGTCTTTTACTCCGCAAATATTTACGGAGAGTTAAATTTTTCACCTTCACAGTATACAGCTGTACGCTTCTGATACAGTACCATATATCTGCTGGTATTTTGGGTACATTTTCACAAACATGAGGAAGTATGGTGGAAGAGGCCACGGACGTGGGGGAGCCAGCTGGTACTGATGGTGGTGGTGGTGCATCTGCTGGAAGTGCCAAAAGAACAATAGCACCTAAGGCAGGAGGTGTTGAGCCTGCGTCATCGTCTGGCTCCAGAAGGCCTGGAAGGCTCCCTTTTCTGGGAGTAGGTAAACCGCTTTTAAAGCCAGAGCATCAGGAACAGGTTTTTGCTTACATTGCCGAAACAGCCTCCAGCTCTATCGCCTCCTCTTCTGAAGTTTCTCCAAGCACTGAGTCGTCAGTGGAGGCTTCTGGTCAGGAACAACTCCTTTCCTTGTGTCCTTCACCCCACCAAAAGTGAAGGATGCGGTAGGCCACACTTCAGATTACTCCATGGAGCTCTTTTCACATACCATGCCTGGGTTATCACGTCAAATACTGAATTCCCCAGTCCAAGATGAATCTGACATGGAGTGCACTGATGCACAGCCACTGCTATATGATTCTGCTGGTACATTCACCCAGAGTACTACATTGCCCTCGCAGTCTTCTGAGAAAGAATCTGACCCTGATGAAACTCAGGTGCCCCTTCCCGCATACTATACCACCTTACACGGTGACACAGAGGAAGGTGCAGATGAAATTGAAGAGGAGGTGATGGATGACCCAGTTGTTGACCCGGATTGGCATCCAGAGGGGGAAGAGGGTGCCGCTGGCAATAGCTCAGAAGAGGAGGAGGATCCGCAGCAGGTATCGACATCGCAGCTGGGGTTATCTGGCAGACCCGTAGCAGTCCAAAAATGTGTTAAAAAAACAAAAAGAGTTGCTGGACAGCTTGGCCACACGGTCAAATTAGCACAGCGTGCAAGCCCTGAAAATTTATACCATAGTAGGAAGAGTGCAGTGTGGCACTTTTTTGACCAAAATCCTATTGATGAGGCAAAGGTTATCTGTAAGAAGTGCAGAAGGACCTTTAGCGAGGGAAAAATCTCAGAAATTTGAATACCAGTTGCATGCTTAGACATTTAATCAACATGCACTTGCAAGCGTGGACGGACTACAAAACCTCAGGTAGCACATGTTGCACCTGCTCCGACTGAAGTTAGCCAGCAACGCTCCATCGCTTCCCCCACTGTAAGCCCACCGGTTAGCACACCACCAGCAAGAAATGTTGAGGTGTCGTCGCAAGGCCAAAGCAGTCAGGGAATCACAATGTTTTTGCAACGAAAGACTGAATCTAGCTCATCACCACCACCAACATCACCAACCCCCTCTCAGTCCATCATGTCCACCGCTAGTTCCCCCATATGCAGCTCTCAAGTCCAGCTCACCCAGCAGGTATCGACATCGCAGCTGGGGTTATCTGGCAGGCCCGTAGCAGTCCAAAAACGTGTTAAAAAACAAAAAGAGTTGCAGGACAGCTTGGCCAGACGGTCAAATTAACACAGCGTGCAAGCCCTGAAAATTTATACCATAGTAGGAAGAGTGCAGTGTGGCACTTTTTTGACCAAAATCCTATTGATGAGGCAAAGGTTATCTGTAAGAAGTGCAGAAGGACCTTTAGCCGAGGGAAAAATCTCAGAAATTTGAATACCAGTTGCATGCTTAGACATTTAATCAACATGCACTTGCAAGCGTGGACGGACTACAAAACCTCAGGTAGCACATGTTGCACCTGCTCCGACTGAAGTTAGCCAGCAACGCTCCATCGCTTCCCCCACTGTAAGCCCACCGGTTAGCACACCACCAGCAAGAAATGTTGAGGTGTCGTCGCAAGGCCAAAGCAGTCAGGGAATCACAATGTTTTTGCAACGAAAGACTGAATCTAGCTCATCACCACCACCAACATCACCAACCCCCTCTCAGTCCATCATGTCCACCGCTAGTTCCCCCATATGCAGCTCTCAAGTCCAGCTCACCCAGCAGGTATCGACATCGCAGCTGGGGTTATCTGGCAGGCCCGTAGCAGTCCAAAAACGTGTTAAAAAACAAAAAGAGTTGCAGGACAGCTTGGCCAGACGGTCAAATTAACACAGCGTGCAAGCCCTGAAAATTTATACCATAGTAGGAAGAGTGCAGTGTGGCACTTTTTTGACCAAAATCCTATTGATGAGGCAAAGGTTATCTGTAAGAAGTGCAGAAGGACCTTTAGCCGAGGGAAAAATCTCAGAAATTTGAATACCAGTTGCATGCTTAGACATTTAATCAACATGCACTTGCAAGCGTGGACGGACTACAAAACCTCAGGTAGCACATGTTGCACCTGCTCCGACTGAAGTTAGCCAGCAACGCTCCATCGCTTCCCCCACTGTAAGCCCACCGGTTAGCACACCACCAGCAAGAAATGTTGAGGTGTCGTCGCAAGGCCAAAGCAGTCAGGGAATCACAATGTTTTTGCAACGAAAGACTGAATCTAGCTCATCACCACCACCAACATCACCAACCCCCTCTCAGTCCATCATGTCCACCGCTAGTTCCCCCATATGCAGCTCTCAAGTCCAGCTCACCCAGCAGGTATCGACATCGCAGCTGGGGTTATCTGGCAGGCCCGTAGCAGTCCAAAAACGTGTTAAAAAACAAAAAGAGTTGCAGGACAGCTTGGCCAGACGGTCAAATTAACACAGCGTGCAAGCCCTGAAAATTTATACCATAGTAGGAAGAGTGCAGTGTGGCACTTTTTTGACCAAAATCCTATTGATGAGGCAAAGGTTATCTGTAAGAAGTGCAGAAGGACCTTTAGCCGAGGGAAAAATCTCAGAAATTTGAATACCAGTTGCATGCTTAGACATTTAATCAACATGCACTTGCAAGCGTGGACGGACTACAAAACCTCAGGTAGCACATGTTGCACCTGCTCCGACTGAAGTTAGCCAGCAACGCTCCATCGCTTCCCCCACTGTAAGCCCACCAGTTAGCACACCACCAGCAAGAAATGTTGAGGTGTCGTCGCAAGGCCAAAGCAGTCAGGGAATCACAATGTTTTTGCAACGAAAGACTGAATCTAGCCATCACCACCACCAACATCACCAACCCCCTCTCAGTCCATCATGTCCACCGCTAGTTCCCCCATATGCAGCTCTCAAGTCCAGCTCACCCAGCAGGTATCGACATCGCAGCTGGGGTTATCTGGCAGGCCCGTAGCAGTCCAAAAACGTGTTAAAAAACAAAAAGAGTTGCAGGACAGCTTGGCCAGACGGTCAAATTAACACAGCGTGCAAGCCCTGAAAATTTATACCATAGTAGGAAGAGTGCAGTGTGGCACTTTTTTGACCAAAATCCTATTGATGAGGCAAAGGTTATCTGTAAGAAGTGCAGAAGGACCTTTAGCCGAGGGAAAAATCTCAGAAATTTGAATACCAGTTGCATGCTTAGACATTTAATCAACATGCACTTGCAAGCGTGGACGGACTACAAAACCTCAGGTAGCACATGTTGCACCTGCTCCGACTGAAGTTAGCCAGCAACGCTCCATCGCTTCCCCCACTGTAAGCCCACCGGTTAGCACACCACCAGCAAGAAATGTTGAGGTGTCGTCGCAAGGCCAAAGCAGTCAGGGAATCACAATGTTTTTGCAACGAAAGACTGAATCTAGCCCATCACCACCACCAACATCACCAACCCCCTCTCAGTCCATCATGTCCACCGCTAGTTCCCCCATATGCAGCTCTCAAGTCCAGCTCACCCAGCAGGTATCGACATCGCAGCTGGGTTATCTGGCAGGCCCGTAGCAGTCCAAAAACGTGTTAAAAAACAAAAAGAGTTGCAGGACAGCTTGGCCAGACGGTCAAATTAACACAGCGTGCAAGCCCTGAAAATTTATACCATAGTAGGAAGAGTGCAGTGTGGCACTTTTTTGACCAAAATCCTATTGATGAGGCAAAGGTTATCTGTAAGAAGTGCGGAAGGACCTTTAGCCGAGGGAAAAATCTCAGAAATTTGAATACCAGTTGCATGCTTAGACATTTAATCAACATGCACTTGCAAACGTGGACGGACTACAAAACCTCAGGTAGCACATGTTGCACCTGCTCCGACTGAAGTTAGCCAGCAACGCTCCATCGCTTCCCCCACTGTAAGCCCACCAGTTAGCACACCACCAGAAAGAAATGTTGAGGTGTCGTCGCAAGGCCAAAGCAGTCAGGGAATCACAATATTTTTGCAACGAAAGACTGAATCTAGGCCATCACCACCACCACCATCACCATCACCAACCCCCTCTCAGTCCGTCATGTCCACCGCTAGTTCCCCCATATGCAGCTCTCAAGTCCAGCTCACCCTAGCAGACACTCTGAGTAGGACAAGAAAGTACTCATCCTCTCATCCACGTACACTGGCTTTGAACGCCTACATTGCCAAACTGAATTCATTAGAGATGATGCCCTTCCGTTTGGTTGAAAGCGCAGTGTTCAGAGACCTCATGGCCTACGCTGTCCCACGCTATGACCTACCCCGTCAGCACTTCTTTCTAGAAAAGCCATCCCTGCTCTACACCTGCATGTGAAAGACCGCATTGTCCATGCACTCAAACAATCAGTGAGTGGAAAGGTGCACCTCACAACAGATGCATGGGCCAGTAGGCATGGCCAGGGCCGTTACGTGTCCATCACTGCGCACTGGGTTAATGTGGTGGATGCAGGGTCCACAGGGGACAGCGGCGGTGGGACAGTGCTGCCTAGCCCACGGTATAGGCAACAGTTGGCTGTAGGCGTTCGACCCTCCTCCTCCAGAAGCAAAAGCTCGTCGACAGAGCTCAGTCGCACGAGCACTCCATCCGCAACTACCAGTGTGGCACACAAGGTGTCCCACTATCGAACAGCTAGTAGTAAGCGTCAGCAGGCTGTTTTAAAAATTATGTCTTTGGGCGACAACAGACACACTGCGGAGGTACTGGCCGACTACTTGCAGCGAGAAACTGAGTCATGGCTGGGCAATCTACATCTTGAGCCAGGCAAGGTAGTCAGTGATAACGGCCGTAATTTTGTGGCGGCCATAGCCCTGGCAAAACTCAGACACATACCTTGCCTGGCTCACACCTTGAACCTGGTGGTGCAGCGCTTCTTAAATAATTATCTGGAGTTAACAGCCCTGCTCCATAAAGTGCGAAGACTGTGCTCGCACATCCGTCGCTCGCCCGTAGACTCCAGTCGCATGCAGAGGCGGCAGCGATCGCTCCACCTCCCCAAGCACCGCCTAATCATAGACGTTGCAACAAGGTGGAACTCCACCATGCACATGGTTGAGAGGCTGTGCGATCAGAGGCAGGCTGTAATGCATTTATGGGAGGATACACGGGCAGGGAGTTTGAGGGCAGACATGGAGTTGTCGGATGTGCAGTGGTCAAGGCTGAAAGACATCTGTAAAGTCCTTCAGTGTTTTGAGGAATGCACATGTCTGGTAAGCGCAGACGACGCCATCATAAGCATGTGTAGAGCCCAGCTGCGCTTGGAATCTCATTTCCCAGAGGGATGCACCGAAGGTAATAACCACTAGAGGACCCAATATGCATACACACAGCTTCACCAATCCCTAGAGCCATCAGAGGGAGCCTTTTTAGTGTTTATAAGGATGGTGAAGCCACAGGAAGTAGCTTAGTTAGTCTGAGGGCTGCAGTCAGTAGTCACCTCGGAGAGCTCACAGACAGTTTAGCCTAGTCTGAGTCTACAGAGAGAGTAGATCAGTCTGAGAACAGCAATTGTTGAAAGAACCTGAAGTCTGCAGCTCTAAGCTTAGTTCAATGTGTGGAGGCTAGTACAAGTGAAAAGATAGCCACTCCAGCCTAGTCAGAACTGAGTCAACTGAGTGCAGTTCAGTGAGCAAGCGTGCCGACGCTTTGAGAGCGGTGAAGAAAGGAGAAGAAGCAGTCCACCATCTGCTAGTGTGCTTATGTGAGGGTCGAGTAGGACGAAAGGCGAGTGAAGTAAGAAGAGAGTGACAGAGGTGGAAACAGCATTGATAGCTTACCTCTACTCTGATTAACCAGATGCCGGGTCCGAGCTTGCTGGATCCTTCAAGCCTAGCAGGAGATACCGGAGACCCTGCGGGACTACAAGTCGCAGGAGCCCATAGGTGTTGATACGTGGCTGGGTTAGGAAGACAGGAGTCTGGCAGGTACCGCCATTAGAGACTGTGTCCTTCCAATGGAAAGCCCTATACAAAGTCAGCCGGGTGTAAAGTTGAACACAGAGTTAGGCCTTGTTTCATACAGATCAGAGACTCACATTACAGGAGTAAGGAGGCCCTACACCTACTCAGTGGGAAGAACTGGACGTGCATCCTTCACCCTGCCAGCACCCCGGGACGTGCCTGCAACCCCATCAGTAAAGGTACAGAAAGAGACTTTTGTGTGTGTGTGTGTGTCTGCCTTATTACTCCTGCGGCTGAACTCCCCTTCTCCATCCTGCACCCCCACACTCTGTTTACCCTGAAGGACCCCAGCCTTGCTATGGAAGGCTTAACACCTTGCTGCCCAACACCAACCCTTCAGCGGATCTGCATAGCAGCGCTGGTCACCCTGACCAGGTACCACAGGTGGCGTCACAAACATTTCTACAAATACTTTAATCCCCTGTAAATATCCCCCTTTTCAGTGAGCGCCCAGGGCCACGGACCGAGCTGTGTCGCCGTGACATCCCCCATAGAAGTGAACGGGCTCGGTGCCGAGTACCCCACGGCCCTGGCGGGCGACTCATCTTTTGGCGTCACGAACAGGATTTCGTGCCCTGCAGCAACGGAGGATTCGTGCCCGTTGCCACCGGGTACTGTGTGCCTCACTAAAAGACTGTTTTGTATGTGGTAAGAATTTCCCGCCAATTGCCCGCCATTTACAGCGCCACGGCGCGAAAAACTAGTGGGAGTACCTGCAAAAGCGCGCTGAGTCCCGGACACGCCCCCAACGCTGACGCGGCGGCAGGTCCTGTGGAGAGCTTCAGTGAATGCTCTGACGTCAGAGCGCCGGCGACGCAGGTCCTTCTCACTACTAGAACCGGAGGAAGCTGCGGCCTACAGGAGAAGGTAGGCCACGCTTAACTAGGGGGGCGCAGACATGTCGCAGCAGCAAGCTGACAGCGCGGCCCAGGCTAACCGCCCCAATGACTTACCCCTCGGCGCTGCCGCGCAGGATGGAAGCGCTGGCCCAATCACCAGGTCTTGTGGCCCCGATAGTACCGCTGACCCTGCCATACATGCCTGGGGCAAAGTGGCTCCCTCAGTACAGCGGCAAGCCAGACACCCTGTCAGGGTTCAAGCGCAAAATATGCAGTATAATGGACATGTACCCTATGACAGAAAAGCAGAGAGCTGCAGTGGTAGTGGGACAACTGACTGGTGCTGCAGAGAGGGAAGTAGAGACTTGGACAGCTGCAAACCAGGAATCAGTGCTTGCAATTTACTTAAAGCTACAGACAATCTTTGAGGACCGCACTGAAACAGATCTCCAGATGAGGTTTTACCAATGCTCCCAGAAACCAGATGATAGCATTAGGGACTACGCCTGCAGACTACAGGGGGCCCTGTGAGCTCTCAAACAGGTTAACCCCATAAGTGTCATCAATGAAAATAAAATGTTAAAGGAACAATTTGTACGGGGACTGAGGTCTCAAGCTGAAAGCAGAACTGTGCATTGGTGGTCCCTGGATCATCCTGACGCTACCTTTGATGCCCTTAAGGATATGGCTATAAAAGGACTGCGACCCCTGGAGACGCCCGAGATGGCAACCCAGTGTCACCCGGGTGAAGCCACCCTAAAGCCAGCAGCATCCACCTTTTCCCCACTGGTTGCGGAAGCCAAAACGCAGGTGGCGCCCCCTACTGAGCTGGACTGTCTGCGCTCAGAAGTGCGCCAGCTGACCAAAAACCTGGCCACTGTAATGAGTGCCCTGCAACTGCGGAAGGAGGAAGACGGAAAGATCCTGCTAGCTGACTGCCCAGAGGATGTCCCTTGGATGTGCCGGAGGAGAAGGAGGATGTCGCCCCATCGGAGGAGGACAACGCCACCCCCAGGAGCGACCGCCGACCAGCACCATCCTTGCCGAGAGATCATCTGCTACCGTTGCCACAGAGAAGGTCATCTAGCCCGTCAGTGTCCTTTAAACAAGCAAATCCTGGGTCCGAGGGCCAATACCCAGGAATAGGCTCTAGAGGCCCCTCAGACTGGAACCACAGGTTTGTGGGAGGAAGACCATACCTGTCCATCATACTGGACGGGATCGCAATCCCTGCCCTGCTGGACACTGGATCTCAAGTAACCATCATACCTGATGTCCTGTATAATAGATTTTGGTCTATGGACAGACTCCAGCCCCCGAGCCCTGACTTTGCAGTATTTGCCTCTAATGGCCTCCCTGTTGATATACTCGGAGCCAAAAACGTGGACGTAAAAGTGGTAGTAGAGTGGAGCTGAAGGACCAGGGACTCTTAGTAGTAAAAACTGTAAATGAGGAAAATGGCTTAAATGTGGTTTTAGGTACCAAGTAACTGTTTGGAGAAAGTTGTGTTTTTGCTCCAGCAGCTCGCCGATGTTGCCAGGCCGAAGCAAAAGGGAGTGATCCAGAAGGAGATCCGGGCCCTGATGTGCCAGCAGCAAGTGAAACTGACCGGTGGTGAGATTGGTAATGTACGGGTGACAGACCCGAACCCCATTGTGATACCCCCAATGAGTGAAATGCTTATATGGTGTAGAGCAGCAATAGGTCTGAGAGGACAGAACTACCAAGCAGTAGTAGAACCCCATTGTTCAGAACATAGACCTATGCTCATGACAGCTAGAGGGGTAGTGGAGGTATGAAATGGGAGGGTGCCAGTGCGTCTTCTCAAATGGGGAGAAGATGAAGTGAACTTACCACGATATGCCACTGTTGCTAAATTACATGCAGTAGATAACAACTCCATTCACACGACGGAGTCCTTAACCTCCCCACAACCAGCGGAGGATAACGGCCCAGCAACCCAGGTGGAGGATTGGTGTCAGCAGCTCCATGTCGGGACAGACACCACTCCAGCCCACCAGAAACAGGGAGTACTTTGAGTGGTACAGGAGTACACACAGGTATTTAGCAAACACCCATTTGACTTTGGGACAATTAAGGGAGTGCAACACCATATCCCTACAGGCAACCATCCTCCCATTAAAGAACGTTACAGGCCTATACCACCAGCACACTACCAGAAAGCCAAGGAGATGTTGCGTGATATGAAGGAAGCAGGGGTGATAAGGGATAGTTGCAGTCCCTGGGCAGCACCTCTAGTCCTAGTCAGGAAAAAGGATGGAAGCATGAGAATGTGTGTAGATTACAGACAAGTAAATTGCATTACACATAAAGATGCATACCCTTTACCACGCATTGAGGAATCCTTAGCTGCATTAAAGACTGCTAATTACTTTTCCACCCTTGACCTCACTAGTGGGTACTGGCAAGTAGCTGTGGCTGAGGAGGATCGGGAGAAGACGTCTTTCACCACCCCGATGGGACTCTGTGAGTTTGACAGGATGCCGTTTGGACTCAGCAGTGCCCCTGGAACGTTCCAGAGAGTGATGGAGAGCTGCCTGGGACATCTCAACTTTGAAACTGTGTTGCTGTACCTGGACGACGTAATTGTGTACTCCAAGACGTATGAAGATCACCTGAGGCACCTGGCGGAGGTATTTGAGTCACTGTCCAAGTATGGGATGAAACTGAAGCCTTCAAAGTGCCATCTGCTCAAACAAAAGGTACAGTACTTGGGACATATTGTCAGCTCAGAGGAGTAGCGCCAGACCCCGAGAAGGTCACCGCCATCCAGAAATGCCCGGAGCCGAAGAATCTCAAGGAGGTGCGACAGTTCCTGGACTGACAGGATACTACAGGAGGTTTGTGAAGGACTACACCAAGAAAGCAGCACCTCTGCAAGACCTCCTGGTGGGACAGTCCCTCAAGAGCAGGAATTCTCCATTCCACTGGGGTAAAGAACAAGCTGAGGCATTCAAGGAAATGAAGGAGTACCTGACAGGTGATGAGATCCTAGCCTACCCTGACTACAGCCAACCGTTCCTGCTGTATACTGATGCCAGCAACGAAGGATTGGGAGCTGTCTTCAGTCAGAAGCAAAATGGCCTGGAGAAAGTCATCGCATATGCAAGCAGGAAGCTCCGTCCGACCGAGAGGAACCCAGAAAACTACAGCAGCTTCAAATTGGAGTTCCTGGCACTGGTCTGGGCCATTACTGAAGGATTCAAGCATTACCTAGCCTCTAGCAAATTCACGGCCTACACTGACTAGAAGAGATTGAACTACCTGCCTTTCACAGAAATGGGATGATCCACGAGCAACGAGCCTGCAGGAGGCAGTGTGGTAAAACGTTAAACCCTTTACCTCACCACAGCTGGAAGGAGACTCAGGACAGTGACCCGGTTGTCAGCCGTATCAAGGAGCTGATAACTCAGGAAGGTTCCTCCTTGGAGAAGGATGCGTCCCAACAAGCAAAGCAGCTGTGGAATGAGAGAAGCCGGCTGTTTATCCACCATGAGAAGCTGTGCCGGAGGTACGTCAACCCAAGGATCCATAAGATGGTATGGCAGATAGTAGTCCCCAGAACGGACGTCCAGATGGTGTTGGAAGCCTACCACCATCAAGCGGGCACTTTGGCTGGAAGAAGCTGGAGACCCTGTTGAAGTGTCGTTTCTACTGGGTGGGAATGCGCAGTTCCATCGAGAAGTGGTGTAAACGCTGTGGACCCTGTAGTCTCCGAAGAAAAGACTACAGCAGCCAGAAGGCACCCCTGCAACCCATCAAGATGACTCGTCCCTTGGAGATCGTGGCCCTGGACCATGTCAAGTTGTCACCCAGCCGTCAGGATACTCATATGCCCTGACGATGGTGGATCACTACTCCAGGTTCCTGGTGGTCGCCCCTGTCAAAGATCTGACGGCAGAAACAGCAGCAAAGACGTTCCAAGCGTATTTCTGCAGACCACACGGATATCCTGAGCAAGTGTTAACTGACCAAGGCCCAGCCTTTGAAGCCGAATTATTCCAGGAATTCTGTAATTTGTACGGATGCAAGAAGATAAGAACCACACCGTACCACCCCCAAACAAATGGTCTATGTGAAAAAATGAATCACATTGTCATTGATCTGCTGAAGACGGTACCACTTGAGTAGAGGAATCGGTGGCCAGACCTACTACCTGATCTGGTAGATCTGTACAATCACATACCTTTGAGTTCCACCAATTGTACCCCAACCTATCTTAGGCGGGCAAGACCAGGAAAGCTGCCCATGGATCTGGAACTTGGTGTTGTAGAACCAGAAGCAGATGTTACTACTGAAGATTGGGACACAAACAGACAAGAACAGTACAGGAGAGTACAAGCCTGCGTGGAAGGTAGTCTCAATAAAGTAAGGGAAAAACAAGAGGATAACTACAACAAAAGTGCACCAGCTGAACCTTTTGTGCCTGGAGAAATTGTGCTGAAAAAAAAAAGGAGAATGCACAAATTAGATGACCAATAGGAAAGAGAGCCCTATGTCGTGCAAAATTCAAAGTTTGACAACAGGAAAACGTGTATCATTAGTAGAGATGGAGGAAAAACAACTACAACTGTATCCAGAGATCACCTAAAACTATGTCCAGATTTATTAAAGCTTCAAGAAGAAGAACCTGTCATTGACAAAGAGAAGCAAGGTGCAGTCATACATACGGACTTAGGAGATTTTCCCGCAGATTGGCCTCGTATTGGAGAAGCTGTAATCATTCCAGTACTTCAATTCTATCAACCGCAAGAAGCACTCCAATGTCAAGTTGAGCCAGTTGTTGCAGAAGAAATAGTTCAAGAGGAACCTGCTCCAGCAGCATCTCAAGAAGTGGAGTCTCAAGATGTGGAATCTCAAGATGTAGGGTCTCAGGAAGAAGAATCCCCTGGTGAGACAGAACCGCATCACCCAGCTGCAAGTATACTTGCCAGATCCCTAGAGAGGTTAAGGCAGTATTACAGTTTACCTGCACGTAGGACAGACAGGTCAAATGCTACCTCACCTAACGCAACACCACGTAGGTCAGTACGCATGACAAAGGGACAGTTACCTATTAGGTACCGAGAGTAGGCCTAACAAATAAAAGCAGTTAACTAGAGTCACAGTGTGTATAAATGTAATATAAATTATTGTGTAAATATATGTATTTATGTTACCTGTTTAGCAACTGTTAAAGATTCTTGCCTCCCGTAAGGGAAGAGTTCATTTGTTATTTGATGTTAATGTTGTATTTAAAAATATTTTCTTTCAGCCCGGGAGTGCTGATGTTCACTAGGGGGGATGTAGAGCCCAGCTGTGCTTGGAATCTCATTTCCCAGAGGGATGCACCGAAGGTAATAACCACTAGAGGACCCAATATGCATACACACAGCTTCACCAATCCCTAGAGCCATCAGAGGGAGCCTTTTTAGTGTTTATAAGGATGGTGAAGCCACAGGAAGTAGCTTAGTTAGTCTGAGGGCTGCAGTCAGTAGTCACCTCGGAGAGCTCACAGACAGTTTAGCCTAGTCTGAGTCTACAGAGAGAGTAGATCAGTCTGAGAACAGCAATTGTTGAAAGAACCTGAAGTCTGCAGCTCTAAGCTTAGTTCAATGTGTGGAGGCTAGTACAAGTGAAAAGATAGCCACTCCAGCCTAGTCAGAACTGAGTCAACTGAGTGCAGTTCAGTGAGCAAGCGTGCCGACGCTTTGAGAGCGGTGAAGAAAGGAGAAGAAGCAGTCCACCATCTGCTAGTGTGCTTATGTGAGGGTCGAGTAGGACGAAAGGCGAGTGAAGTAAGAAGAGAGTGACAGAGGTGGAAACAGCATTGATAGCTTACCTCTACTCTGATTAACCAGATGCCGGGTCCGAGCTTGCTGGATCCTTCAAGCCTAGCAGGAGATACCGGAGACCCTGCGGGACTACAAGTCGCAGGAGCCCATAGGTGTTGATACGTGGCTGGGTTAGGAAGACAGGAGTCTGGCAGGTACCGCCATTAGAGACTGTGTCCTTCTAATAGAAAGCCCTATACAAAGTCAGCCGGGTGTAAAGTTGAAGACAGAGTTAGGCCTCGTTTCATACAGATCAGAGACTCACATTACAGGAGTAAGGA
>JARQOD010007395.1:0-39342 GCA_033576555.1 Oophaga sylvatica | reverse complement strand
GCGTAAAAACCCCAAAAACCCCCCTTCTTGGTCAAATCCCCCTCCCACAGTCTGGAGGTGTTTTGGGGCTTTGTCTGTTGAAAAATAAATGATGGTCACTTAACGAAACCCCGGAGGAAAATAGCATGCTGCTAAAAAGGCGGGGGTACCATGTGGTTCAGTACCCTTTCAATTTTAAAAAAATTTCCCCAACGGGGGCCCCCAGCAAACCCCCCCAACTTATCCCCCTTCCTCCCCATTTTCCCCAGGGGGGGAAACCCGGCATGTAGAGTCCATCCTTCCCCTTTTTTTGCGTCGAAAAAAGACACAGGGGTTTGGGCCCCAAAAGATCAAAAAATTTGGGGCCCTCATCACCCCCAAAAGAAAGTTTCCCCACTGGTCAAAGGGGCCCCTTCCTTTGGGGTTCTTTCCCCCCAAACAATTCTCTTCTGCTTTTTCCCCTGCCCTTTGGGGCGGGGTTTCCTAGCAGCTTTTTTCCATAAGGGCCCCTGCCCCCACAAAGTTGTCTGCTGCAAAAACTCTGGGGGAAAATTCCCCGGGTCTAAAATATGAGCTGTTTTTCCTGAGTTTTTGGGGGGCTGGTGACGGGGAAAAAATTAAAACTAAAAATTTGGGAGGTGGATTTAAAGGGGCCCCGACACCTAGCGATTGCCCAGCGATCACGAAACGACGGGGCCCCGGCGAGATCGTTGGGGGATCGCTATATGGTCGCTAGTTAGCTTCCAAACACAAAGACTCATCAGCGATCTGTATAAGACCTTTTTCGGTCTTTTTGGGAAAAAATATTTTGCCTGCGCCCGGGTTTTAAAATCTTTTAAAAAAGGGTGTCACCCCTCACCCCTTTTAGGAAAACCCCCAGCAGGACACCCAAGCCCCCAAAAAAAAAGGCTCATAAGGTTCGGGGAAGATGCCCCATGCAGGGGGGCCACATGCTGTTTCAGTACACACAGCTACTTTTGCTAATGAAAATCGATGCTGCACAAAAAAACGCTGGCGCTTTAGCGTTCCCCGGTTAGCGTTTTCCCTTTTGTGTGACAGTACCTTTTTTTTCCCTTTTCCCCGGGGCGGTCCCCCTGTAAAACCCTTTCTTTTTGGGCGGGGTTTTTTTTTCAACTGACTTTGGGGCATTTTTAAATTTTTCCCCCAATTTTTTTGGCCCCCGACTACCTTCATTTCTTAAAAAAAATGAGGGCCCCCCGTTTTTCTTTATTAGCGCTTTTTTTTGTTTTTTAAAACACATTTTAAGGGGTGGATTTTACTAAAATTTTAAAAAAAAAAAGGTCGTTTTGTAATGAAAATTTTTTCAAAAATGTTCTCCGTATGTTGACCCGGTGTTACCCCTTTTAAATGCGAGGATGCGATTTCTCGCATGTCAGGTCCGTGTGACACCGTATGAATCCGTTTTGTTTTCATTTTACTTGGTTTTTCCCCCTTTGAATTTAATGGCTTAATGGGGTTTTAAGGGAAAATGGGCGTATTTTCGCAAGTCACATGATAGCCATTTGATGTCCGTTTTTTTTCGCACCTTGATTGCATTGGCGTTTTTAGCCCGTTCCGAAACCTCGCAGCATGCTGCGATTTACTCGGCGTAAAAAAGCGCGAGGAAAAAAATACATGATGAGACCTCCCTTAGAATAACATTGGGCGACTGCTAGGCGATTTTTTATCGCCTTTGCACTTGTCCGTATTATACGGTAGTGTGACTCCGTCTATTCAGTTGATACCAGTTTTGCCCCAACCCCAAACTAATGGTCCAACCCCATTTATAAGGCCAAAACCCACTTATTAAAACTGACAGGGACACCGGTTTAAGTGAAAACCATTTTGGTGCTACCCCTTAAGCTCATCAAAAAGAATGCCAAGAGTGTGCAAAGCAGTCATCAAAGCAAAAGGTGGCTATTTGAAGAACCTAGAATATAAGAATTTTTTTCAGTTGTTCCCCACTTTTTGTTAAGTTTATAATTCCAAATGTATTAATTCATGTTTGATGCCGCAGCGTAAATGCACGTTTTCATATTTATGAAATACAGAAAAAATCTTTAAATGAGAAGGTGTGCCAAACTTTTGGTTGTACTGTATATGTGTCAAAAATGCTGGTAATATATTTGGACAGTGAGGAGTATGTGTGTTGAATGGGGTGTAATTTCACTAGAACTTTGCTGACTGGATAAGGGGGAAAAGTATGGCTTTGAACCTAGTGGTAGGAAAGGTATACACTTACCTTGTACACCCTTGCAGCCAGGCCTAAAACCACTCAGCTATTAATTAGGGGGACCAGAAGTAGGTGGGCTGTGAACACAGACAGAGAGCGCTTGTTGGAAGGAGTCCAGGCACAAGAGGGTCCCAGGAGTATGAGTGTCTCAGTTGGGTGTGAAGTTACCCCGGAACAGGAGTATTCCCCTGTGAGAATCCATGCGGATAGCTGTGAATAGGAGGGAGCTCTCAAGGGCTGGACGTTTGGTATGCCTTTTAGCCACAAGGAGGAGATTGTGAAACTCCAAAGGTGGTAACAATGAACATATGTGTTTTTTTTGGGGACAGGCTGTTTTGAGTTGGCCGGTAGAGGGAAATCTATCTAAAATGTAGTAAGTGGCCTGGGGCAAGCCCAGGGCTTATGTTTATGATTTGGTTTTGTTATGATTTTTTGCTGTGGATTTAATAAAAAATGTTTGCGGCCGGGTTTTTACCAGAACTGGTCTGTGAATTTAACTTTTTCCGTGCCACTCCGTCTTCCCGGGACGGCGATCCCCGAGCTATATCCCTAAAAGCATACAAATTGGTGCGGAATGTGCGTGCCGGGGACGTGGTTAAAGGGGCACAATAAAGGAGAAGTTGTTGAAGCGCAGCAGAGAAAAAAAAGTGTGGGCAGCAAAAAACGTTTGATTGGAGCTCTTAAGAGACAGTAGCCCTAATAGACTTTGCAAAGGGAAAAAAAAAAAAAAAATGTCTGCACAGCAAAGCTGAATTTTTGTGGAAAAGACTGTGGAGTGTGTATGTCTTGAGTGAAGACTGCCGTTGTTGAGACAGAGAAGTCTGACAGCATGGATGGCGCTGTTTGAACAAATGGCGCAAGTTAATGTGCAACATAAGACTGCGTGGTTGAGACAGATAAGTCCGGCAGTATGAGGAGACGTTGAGTACCTGGTCCAGGCCAGCGAGCATGCAGCAGAGCATGGAGCGGCAGCGCCTGCAGACAGCAGCGCATGCAGCAGGCCCAGCAGCAATTCCTGCAGCAGCAGCAGGAGAATAACCGGTTGTTTTTTGAGCAGGTTGCAGCACTACAAAAGACTTGCAGCGCATCGTCCCAAAGTAATGTTGCAAGTCACCTGCATTGTCCGCTGTAAAGAAGGCGGTAAGACGGTCCCTGAAAAAGATGACACCTCGTGACGATGTGGAGGTATATCTCACTAGGTTTGAGGGACTGCAGAGAAGGAGAATCTGCCACTATCTGAATGGGCCATGATGGTCGCACCCTATCTGATTGGAGAACCCCAAAGGGCCTATGCTGACCTGAGCGAGCAGGAAACAGCCAAGACTATGCCAAGCTGAAAGCGGAGATTCTTACCCGGCTGGGTGTTCGGTGACAGCCCTGCCAGGGGAGTTCATGACTGGAGATGCAGTTGGGAGTCTGCAGTCAGCAAACCTGATTATGGAGTTGAAAAGGTGATAGTGGAACCGCTCCCCCAAGCACGTCCTCCTGAGGTACAGCCAGAGGTCGGACAAGGAGACCACCAGGCGCCAATCGTCTGGTCCGCCTGATGGAGAGGGCCTTCGCCACCAAAGACTGCTCCGTGACCAGCCGTCTGAGAGGTCGTCACTTCAGAGTTCCTGGACGCCGAACTCTCCCGGTAAGAGCGTTCCAGCTGTTGGGGTTCGTGGGTGGGAGAGTGTGATGGACAGTGTTGGAGATGTCGTGAAATTGCAGCCAACTGTCCAATAGGGGGGGAGCCTATGTGTTGTGTGTTGGCGGATCCCTCTCTCCCTGCGCAGAGCCTGTGTGTCCACCTCAGCCGAAGAGACTGGACCACAGGGGTCCCCGGTGGTTGTAAATGACTGCCCAGCACAGGCCCTCTTGGACTCAGAGAGTCCAGTGACTTCCGTATGGGACAGCCTGATTGATAGGGACTTTATCCCTGATTAAACACCTGAGTGTGGTGTGCGTCCATGGAGACACCAAAGTCTACCCAGAGACTGTCGTGGACTTGATCCCCAAACGCGGGGAGGTTTCATGTGAAGTGGGGGTATGAAGAACCTGGTGCCCCCCGTCATATTGGGTAATGACTTTCCCCGGTTCTAAGGATCTCTGGGGGAAAAATTTTTCTGATGGACAGTGTGATGAAGCTCCTATTGAGGGTGCGCAGTCCCGAGGGGCGGAACACAATGCTAGTGGGCCGTTAAAACTTATGTGATAATGATGATGATGATGATGATAATGATGATGATGATCATGAAATGATGATGACATGATAATGATGCTGATGCTGATAATGATAATGATGATGATCATGATAGTGATGATGATACTGATCATAATCATGATAATGATATTGATAATAATGATGACTGTGATAGTGATGAAATTCCTTTGCAGGTGATGTTGGGAGACGAGGATGGTGGTTCTCGGGAACCGAGTGTCCCTGACTTACCTGTGTCCTGTGACAATTTTGAGAGTGAGCAGTGGCGAGACCCCTCTCTATAACGGCCCAGGAAAATATAAATGTTCTAAATGAGGTTTCCCAAGAGCCTGGCTCTGAGGAGAGGTTTCTCATGTTGCCATAAACACTCACCTGTTGTATGGGACACTGAAGTCCAGGGAGAGGTCGTGAGCCAGCTCCTAGTACCTGAGCTATATGGAAGTATAGTGCTGGGGTTGTCACTAGTCACATACTTGAGGGACCACCTGAGGGAAACCAGGGACCAGATGGTGAAGTTAATGTTGTGGATGACATGTTAACTAAGGTTCCAGATCAAGATGTGAATGAGAATGAATTGTATAACCCTGACAGTGAGCAGGATGTGAATGAAAATGAAGTGTATAACCCTGAAAGTGAGCAGGATGTGAATGAGAATGAATTGTATAACCCTGACAGTGAGCAGGATGTGAATGAAAATGAAGTGTATAACCCTGAAAGTGAGCCAGATGTGGCTGAGAAAAAGGGTCAGACAGGGATAGTGGTAGTAATAGTGAATCATCTGATGACAATCAACAACCAGTGCAAATGAGGAAGGCATGGTAGCAGAGGAGGTTGAGAGTCCTGAGAGGAAGGCTGATGCTGACCTTGCAGTCGGACAGAAGATGGCATCTGAAGATGTTTTACAGTTGGCCGTTCCCTGGCGAAGACTAAGGTGAAAGGAGGAGAGCTGAGCTTTAAAGGCAGGACTCTGAAACTGAACACAGCCCAAGTAGATGCTGTTGGAAATGTGAAGTTACCAAGGTATGGTGTGGATCTGTATCGTGCCAAGGACTCTGAGGGAGATGCGCAGAGGTGGAAAAAGCCATAGAAGTGGTAGTCACCAAGCCAGATGCCTCATCAGAAGCTGAGGTCTCAAGTGAAGCTGTGAGGAACAAGACTGAAGATATGGGGACTGACTCTGTCCAGGAATCTGTTTCTGCCGAAGACAGCGGTGTGGACGGGTTGCGGTTCGGATCAGTAGCTGCAACTCGTGAAGCTCAGGCTGGAAGTTCGGCGCCCGGAGCCCCAGCGGTGTTCCCGAGTGACACCAAGGATTGGATAAGTCACAAGATGAGATTTTGAGACATCAGGCTGGCGTTGGTGAGCTCAAGCGCACTTTCATGGAGTCTACATCGGGGCCACGTCACAACAAATGGGAAAAGCGATGTGTCACTCCGTTGCCGCTGCAGACACACGGGAGCTCAGATGGGATGCAGAACGTGGTGAAGAGAAGAATCCGGCGGGTTCTGAGTATACAGATGCAGCTATCAAGGAGAACTTGAAAGCCGGAATAAATGGAAATATTGGAGACCATAATGATGTGACTGAAGAGGTAGAATGTAAGACTGATGGTAGGGCTTCTGAGCATGTTCTACAGAAGAGCCTGAGAAGAAGGGCCGAAGACATAAAAGACGTCCAACAGGTACCAGATGAATTGATGACTTCTCAGAAAAAACTCCAAACTGTGATGAAGGAGTGTGATGAAAGCCATGAGCATCTTCGTGAGAAGGTCAATGAAGTAAAAGGAAGGATACAGAGAATATCTTCGTTGCAAGAGCAAATGCTGCTCAATAAGTCTAAGGCTCTATATAAGAATGCTGTTGTTACGGTAGAACATTACAATTCAGCTGGAGACTTAGCGGATGAATTATGTGTACTGCAAAAGAAAAACGATCAGCTCCTTCTACAGTCCCAATAATTTGAACAGTGTAGCTTAAAATGGTCAGAGACCATGGCAGAGGAGCTTAAGGTCTGTGAAATAGACTTTATGAGTCAACCGATATTCAAGAAAATAGATGTGCTAAAGAGGGTTCAAGGGGAACTAGAGAAAAGTGAAAAACCCCCTATACCTTCTGTGATAGTTGGTGACACATGGTCAGTGCACCAGGACAGGAGGTACGTGAGTTTCTGAGGAAGAGTCAGCAGAAGTGTTCTGATGTGCCGGGTCGTACTTCTCTGGCCAGGCACTATATCGAAACTGAGCCCGGCCCTAAGGTCAAGATGAAACCGTGCAGGATACCTGAGGCCCGCAGACAGCATAGGCCTGGGAGGGTACAGGGTAGTGCGGATGCTTCAGATGAAGAGAAAGCTGATGTTGGCTATGGCTCAGGTGAAGATACAGATGACAGTAGTGAAGATGAAGCTGATGAGGGCCATGACTGGTCCAGAGTTCACTGTCTCTTTGGATTGTTGACCAGCCCTCCGGTCTGGATGACCAGCCCTCCGGTCTGGAAAAGAGGAGGGGGATATGTGAGACATTGAGAGTATGTGTGTTGAATGGGGTGTACATTTCACCTAGATACTTTGCTGACTGGTATAAGGGAAATGTATGGCTTTGTAAACCTAGTGGTAGAGAAAGGTCACTACACCTTACATTCAGTACACACTTACAGCTCAGGCCTGAAACCACTCAGCTGTTAATTAGGAGACCAGAAGTAGATGTCTGCGAACACAGACAGAGAGCTCGCTTAGTCTGGACAAGGAGTCCAGGCACAAGAAGGAGTCTCCAGGAGTATGAGCTGTCTCAGTCTGGGTGCTCGATGTACCCCGGACACAGAAGTAGTCTCTGTGAGAATCCATGCGGATAGCTGCTGAATAGGAGGGGAGCTCTCTCAAGTCTGGACGTTGGATATGCCTTCAGACACAAGGAGGAGACTCTATGAAACTCCATGCTGGTAACTACTGAACATATGTGTTGTTTTGGGGACAGTGTTGTGAATGGGTTTGAGATGAGTTCTGAGCAGAGGCTCCCTCTGGTGGTTACAAGCGGTACTAGTGAGGATTGTGAGGACTGGGAATCAGGTGTTACTGATTGGTCTTATATAAGGGAGTCATTTTCCCATCAGGGTTGCCGGTGACCAATTGTTCTGGTCTGAATCCTTCTTTCCAGTTTCCCTTGTAGCCTGCTGTGTCGTGTCTGCATCTCCTGCTATCAGATAAGACAATTTCTTATTTGTGTTTTTGCTATATTTTTGCATTTTGTCCTGCACTTCTGTGGGGGCCTTCAGGGTCCCCTCCGGGGGCTTTTGCCCTCTCAGTTTAGTCCAGCCACTGTGTTTTGTACTTTTGCTTTTTCCAGTTTTTTTTCAGTGGCTGCTGTTTTGATTTTTTTACACCAGAGAACTAATTTAGGTGGTAGAGGTCGTGTGATCTCAGGTGATTTTGAAATTGGTAGAGTTGGTGTTTTTTCAGGGTTTTCTGAGATTGCAGTAAGTACCCTTCCTGTCCTTTTCTATTTAGATAGTTTGGGCCCCAGCATTTGCTCATACTATTTTCTTTCTGTGTCAGTATTTCCTCTTGTCTAACCGCCATTACATGTTTGGGGGCTTTCTATTATCTTTGGGGTTCTGCTCGGGGCAGATAGCTTTCCTATTTCTATCTTTAGGTGTAGTTAGTTTCTCAGGCTGTGACGAGGCGTCTAGGACCAACGTAGGAACGCTCCACGGCTGCCTCTAGTTGCGGTGGTTAGTCAGGGTACTGCAATCTCATAGATTCCAACTGCTCTGGTGTATTTCCTTTTTTACCTGCACTCCTCAGCTACCGTAACATAACAGTATCACCGGCCATAAAAATTGTATGGTACTCACAGAAGGGAAAAATATTTTGAAGGAAGAAAAGTTGTCAGAGATATTTTTCTGTTTGTTGCATTTTTTTTTTTTTTTTTTCCCTCTGTATCTCTGGGTGCTGGGGAGGATCTTTTCTCCCAATGGAGTTTGCACAGTTGTCTGGCCGTGTGGATCAGCTTGCCACTGAGGTTCAGAGTATTGCTGCATATCTTGCTAGGTTGCCTGTTGTGGAACCTAGGATCCCCATGCCAGATTTGTTTTTAGGGGATCGAGCTAAGTTTCAGAATTTCAAAAATAATTGTAAATTGTTTCTTGCCTTAAAATCTAAGTCCTCAGGAAACGCAGCGCAGCAGGTTCAAATTATCATCTCTCTCCTGCGCGGCGATCCTCAGGATTGGGCTTTTTCCCTGATACCTGGGGATCCTGTTTTGAGTGATGTTGATGCATTTTTTCAGGCTTTGGGGTTATTGTACGATGAGCCTAATGTCACTGATCAAGCTGAAAAAGCCCTGTTGGCATTAAATCAGGGGCTTGATGACGCTGAGTTATACTGTCAGAGATTCCGTAGGTGGGCAGTCCTGACCAAATGGAATGACGACGCTTTGGCGGCCCTTTTCCGGAAGGGTCTGTCGGATAATGTAAAGGATGTTATGGTGGGATTCCCTGTCCCTCTGGTCTCAATGATTCTATGTCATTAGCGATTCAAGTTGACAGACGTTTGCGTGAGCGGAGAGGTATGCGTGGAGTGGTGTTGCCTTGTGGGCCAGCTGCTGAGCCCATGCAGTGTGATGGAGTGGTGTCTGGGGCACAGCGTCATGAGTTTCGAGGGCGCAATGGGTTATGTTTCTACTGTGGTGATGCCTCTCATGCTATTTCAGTCTGCCCTAAGCGGGGAAGACATTTTGCACGCTCAGTTGTCTTGGGTAGTGTTCAGACTAAGTTTTTATTAACTGTCACTCTGATATGCTCTCTGTCCTCATTTTCTGCTCAGGCTTTCGTTGATTCTGGAGCAGCTATTAACCTGATGGATTATGATTTTGCTAAACGTTGTGGGTTTCCCTTGATACCCCTACAGAAGTCTATTCCTTTACTGGGGATCGATTCTACCCCTTTGGCTGAGAATAAACCCCAGTTTTCTACTCAGGTGATAATGAGGGTTGAACCTGATCACCAGGAGTGCTGCAAATTTTTGGTTCTATATAATCTGCATGACATTATAGTGCTGGGTTTCCCTTGGTTACAGTCTCATAATCCTGTTTTGGATTGGAAATCTGTGTCTGTAACCAGTTGGGGCTGCCAATGTGTTAATACCAACACTCCTGTTTTTTCTGCCTCCCCCAGGCTGAGGATGTTCCTGACTTTTTGTTTGATTTTTCTGATGTGTTTAGCGAAAGTAAATCTGCATCCTTACCTCCCCATAGGAGCTATGACTGCGCTATTGAATTAGTGCCAGGTAGTAAATTCCCTAAAGGTCGCCTTTTTAACTTGTCTGTACCTGAACATGACGCTATGCGGTCTTATATCAAGGAATCATTGGAGAAGGGTCATATCAGACCATCCTCTTCACCCTTAGGTGCCGGTTTTTTCTTTGTGGCCAAAAAAGATGGTTCATTAAGGCCGTGTATTGATTATCGTCTCTTGAACAATATTACTGTGAAATATAAGTACCCGTTACCCTTGATTTCTGACCTGTTTTCCAGGGTGAAAAACGCTACTTGGTTTACCAAGCTTGACCTCAGGGGGGCGTATAACCTTATTCGCATTAAGCACGGGGATGAATGGAAGACGGCATTCAATACCCCTGAAGGGCATTTTGAGTACCTTGTGATGCCCTTTGGGCTCACTAATGCTCCTTCCGTCTTCCAGTCCTTCATGAATGACATTTTCAGGGATTTTGTGGACAAGTTTCTGATTGTTTATTTGGATGATATCTTGATTTTTTCTAATGACTGGGACTCTCATGTGAAACATGTTCGAACTGTATTCCAGATTTTGAGAGAGAATGCTCTGTATGTGAAGGGATCAAAGTGTCTTTTTGGCGTACAGAAGATCTCATTTCTGGGATTCATTTTGTCCCCATCTGTTATTGAAATGGACCCGGTCAAGGTTCAGGCCATCTGTGATTGGGTCCAACCTGCTTCATTAAAGGCTCTTCAGAGATTTTTGGGTTTTGCCAATTTTTATCGTAAATTTATTGGTAATTTCTCGGTTATTGTTAAACCATTAACTGATTTGACCAGAAAGGGTTCTGGTGTGGTGAATTGGCCTTCTGAGGCAGTCTCTGCGTTTCAGGAACTTAAGCAGAGATTCACTTCTGCTCCTGTTCTACGGCAGCCTGATGTTTCTCTGCCATTTCAGGTGGAGGTTGATGCCTCTGAAATTGGGGCAGGTGCCGTTTTGTCCCAAAAAGATCCAGAGACCTCTAAAAGTAACCCTTGTGCCTTTTTCTCTCGAAAATTTTCTCCTACTGAACGTAATTATGATGTGGGTAATCGGGAGTTATTGGCCATGAAGTGGGCTTTTGAAGAGTGGAGACATTGGCTGGAGGGAGCCAAACATCAGGTGGTGGTCCTTACGGACCATAAGAATCTGGTCTATCTGGAATCTGCCAAGCGACTCAATCGTAGACAGGCCAGGTGGGCCTTGTTTTTCATACGTTTTAATTTTGTGGTTTCCTTTCTTCCTGGCACTAAGAATGTTAAGGCGGATGCCCTCTCGAGGAGTTTCCTTGCGGACTCTCCTGAGCTATCTGATCCCTCTGTTATTTTGAAGGAGGGTGTAGTTCTTTCCGCCATCTCGCCCAATTTGAGACTTGCTCTGGAGGGGTGTCAGGAGGATAGGCCCGAGCGCTGCCCTGTTGGAAAATTGTTTGTCCCGGACCAATGGAAAAAGAGTGTGATGTCTGAGATTCATTGTTCCGCATTGGCTGGGCATCCCGGAATTTTTGGTACCAGAGACTTGGTTAGTCAGTCCTTTTGGTGGTCTACCTTGTCTCGCGATGTCAGGGAATTTGTGCAGTCCTGCGGGACTTGCTCTCGCTCCAAGCCTTGCTCTCGCTCTAGTGGTTTGTTGATGCCATTGCCTGTGCCCAAGAGACCATGGACCCATATCTCTATGGATTTCATTTCCGATCTTCCTGTTTCTCAGAGAATGACCACCATCTGGGTAATTTGTGATAGGTTTTCCAAAATGATACATCTTGTGCCATTACCTAAGTTGCCTTCCTCCTCTGAATTGGTGCCGTTGTTCCTTCAGCACGTGGTTCGTTTACACGGCATTCCTGAGAACATTGTGTCTGACAGAGGAGTCCAGTTTGTTTCCAGATTTTGGAGGACTTTTTGTTCTAAACTGGGTGTTTAATTGTCTTTCTCCTCGGCATTTCATCCTCAGACCAATGGTCAAACTGAGAGAACAAACCAGACATTGAAGACTTATCTAAGATGCTTTGTGTCTGCTGATCAGGATGACTGGGTCTCTTTTTTGCCTTTGGCTGAGTTTGCTCTTAATAATAGGGCTAGCTCTGCCACTTTGATGTCTCCGTTTTTCTGTAATTCTGGGTTTCACCCTCGATTTTCTTCAGGACAGACGGAGGCTTCTGTCTGTCCAGGTGTTGACTCTGTTGTTGAGCGTATGCAGCAGATTTGGGACCAGGTAGTGGAGAGGTTGTCCCTCTCTCAGGAGAAGGCCCAGCGGTTTGCTAACCGGCATAGGACTGATGGTCCTCGGTTTAAAGTGGGGGACTTGGTCTGGTTGTCCTCAAAGAATATTCCTATGAGAGTAGCATCCCCTAAATTTAAGCCTAGGTTCATTGGACCTTATAAGATCATGGAGATTATTAATCCTGTTTCTTTTCGTTTGCTTCTTCCAGGGACATTTAAGATCCATAACGTGTTCCACAAGTCCTTGTTGAAGAGGTTTGTTGAGCCAGTGGTTCCTGCTGCTGTGCCTCCTGACCCTGTTTTGGTTGAGGGCAATCTGGAGTATGTGGTTGAGAAAATATTGGATTCTCGTTTTTCTAGACGAAAACTCCAGTATTTGGTTAAATGGAGAGGTTATGGTCAGGAAGACAATTCTTGGGTGTTTGCTTCGGACATCCATGCTAGGAGACTTATCCGTGCGTATCATAGAACTCATCCTGACCGACCTGGTTGCTCAAATGAGGGTTCGGTGACCCCTCCTCAAGGGGGGGGGTACTGTTGTGAATGGGTTTGAGATGAGTTCTGAGCAGAGGCTCCCTCTGGTGGTTACAAGCGGTACTAGTGAGGATTGTGAGGACTGGGAATCAGGTGTTACTGATTGGTCTTATATAAGGGAGTCATTTTCCCATCAGGGTTGCCGGTGACCAATTGTTCTGGTCTGAATCCTTCTTTCCAGTTTCCCTTGTAGCCTGCTGTGTCGTGTCTGCATCTCCTGCTATCAGATAAGACAATTTCTTATTTTGTGTTTTTGCTATATTTTTGCATTTTGTCCTGCACTTCTGTGGGGGCCTTCAGGGTCCCCTCCGGGGCTTTTGCCCTCTCAGTTTAGTCCAGCCACTGTGTTTTGTACTTTTGCTTTTTCCAGTTTTTTTTCAGTGGCTGCTGTTTTGATTTTTTTACACCAGAGAACTAATTTAGGTGGTAGAGGTCGTGTGATCTCAGGTGATTTTGAAATTGGTAGAGTTGGTGTTTTTTCAGGGTTTTCTGAGATTGCAGTAAGTACCCTTCCTGTCCTTTTCTATTTAGATAGTTTGGGCCCCAGCGTTTGCTCATACTATTTTCTTTCTGTGTCAGTATTTCCTCTTGTCTAACCGCCATTACATGTTTGGGGGCTTTCTATTATCTTTGGGGTTCTGCTCCGGGGCAGATAGCTTTCCTATTTCTATCTTTAGGTGTAGTTAGTTTCTCAGGCTGTGACGAGGCGTCTAGGACCAACGTAGGAACGCTCCACGGCTGCCTCTAGTTGCGGTGGTTAGTCAGGGTACTGCAATCTCATAGATTCCAACTGCTCTGGTGTATTTCCTTTTTTACCTGCACTCCTCAGCTACCGTAACATAACAGGACAGGCTGTTAGAGTCTGGACCCGGATAGAGAGGGAAATCTATCTAAGTGTAGTAAGTGGCTGGACAAGCCCAGGGCTTATGTTTATGATTTGGTTTTGCTTATGTTCTGTTTGCTGTGGACTTTATTAAAACTGTTTGCGGCCAGTTTTTACCAGAACTGCTGTCTGTGAATGAACTGTTTCCGTGCCACTCCGTCTACCCGGACGGCGATCCCAGAGCTATATCCCCTGAAAAGCTTACAATATATATATATATATATATATATATATATATATATGTATTCTATGTGTATTTATCTTTCGATTCTTTATTAAACATGTCAGTGTGATTTTACAGTATAGCGCACTGAATTGCCGGCTTTTCTAAAGGACACCGATGCATATTTCTCGCAAGTCACACGTGTGGTCCGTGTTTAATCTTATTTTTTCTTGCACCCATAGACTTGCATTGGCGATTCTCGGCCGATATACGGTGCAAATCGCAGCATGCTGCGATTTCACTCGCACGTATAATACGGCCGAGAAAAAATTGGCTGTTGGGAGCTGCCCCATAGATTAACATTGGTCTGAGTGCAGTGCGATTTTTTTCTCGCACTGCACTCGTCTGTATTTCTCGCTACTGTGACTCCGCCTAACACTGAGTGAAAAGTCGTTGTTTTGTCGGATCGCGCTCGGACCAAAATACTGTTGTCTGCCCAATACTAAATCTGAAAGGCCTATCATGTTGCAATACGTAAGCATTGCAGTGTACTAAAAGGAGATCTTAAAAAGAACCAAGTAAGGCAAAGTAAAAAATAATAAAAAATTATCAATAAAAAATCTAAAAAGAAAAACAAAATAACATAAAAACATGGCAAAACAATTGCAAATACAGTTTTTATGTGAAAATAAAAACCTACATATACAGTCATGGCCAAAAGTTTTGAGAATGACACAAATATAAATTTTTACAAAGTCTACTGCTTCACTTTTTCTAATGGCAATTTGCATATACTCCAGAATGTTATAAAGAGTGATCAGCTTAACAGCAATTACTTGCAAAGTCAATATTTGGCTAGAAAATGAACTTTATCCCCCAAAACACATTTCAACATCATTGCAGCCCTGCCTTAAAAGGACCAGCTAATCTCTTTTCAGTGATTGCTCCATTAACACAGGTGTGGTGTTTATGAGGACATGGCTGGAGATCAATCTGTCATGATTAAGTAAGAATGACACCACTGGACACTTTAAAAGGAGGCTGGTGCTTGGCATCATTGTTTCTCTTCTGTTAATCATGGTTATCTCTAAAGAAACACGTGCAGTCATCATTGCAATGCACAAAAATGGCCTAACAGGGAAGAGTATCGCAGCTAGAAAGATTGCACCTCAGTCAACAATCTATCGCATCATCAAGAACTTCAAGGAGAGAGGTTCCATTGTTCCCAAAAAGGCTCCAGGGTGCCCAAGAAAGACCAGCAAGTGCCAGGACCGTCTCTTAAAAGTGTTTCAGCTGTGGGATCAGGCTACCAGCAGTGCAGAGCTTGCTCAGGAATGGCAGCAGGCAGGTGTGAGTGCATCTGCACGCACTGTGAGGCGGAGACTCTTGGAGCAAGGCCTGGTCTCAAGGAGGGCAGCAAAGAAGCCACTTCTCTCCAGAAAAAACATCATGGACAGACTGATATTCTGCAAAAGGTACAGGCAGTGGACTGCTGAGGACTGGGGTAAAGTTATTTTCTCTGATGTATACCATTTTCGATTGTTTGGGACATCAGGAAAACATCTCATTCGGAGAAGACAAGGTGAGCGCTACCACCAGTCTTGTCTCATGCCAACTGTTAAGCATCCTGAAACCATTCATGTGTGGGGTTGCTTCTCAGCCAAGGGAATCGGCTCTCTCACAGTCTTGCCTAAAAACACAGCCATGAATAAAGAATGGTACCAGAATGTCCTCCAAGAGCAACTTCTCCCAACCCTCCAAGAGCAGTTTGGCGATAAACAATGCCTTTTCCAGCATGATGGAGCACCTTGCCATAAAGCAAAGGTGATAACTAAATGGCTCAGGGAACAAAACATAGAGATTTTGGGTCCATGGCCTGGAAACTCCCCAGATCTTAATCCCATTGAGAACTTGTGGTCAATCATCAAGAGACGGGTGGACAAACAAAAACCTAAAAATTCTGACAAAATGAAAGCATTGATTGTGCAAGAATGGACTGCTATCAGTCAGGATTTGGTCCAGAAGTTGATTGAGAGCATGCCAGGGAGAATTGCAGAGGTCCTGAAGAAGAAGGGTCAACACTAGTGTTGAGCATTCCGATACCGCAAGTATCGGGTATCGGCCGATATTCGCGTTATCGGAATTCCGATACTTAATTCCGATACTTTTTCAATATCGTATACCGGAATCGGAAGTTCCCATAATTCTTTGAGAGGCAATGTGATTTTAGTCAGCCAATGAGGAATCCTACGAAGTGTGGGCACATCCTGTAATGATGCGGTCATCTTAACTAATGGCATGGCTGTGATTGGCTGCTGAAATGATGTCAGAATGCACTATAAAAGGCGCCGCAGCCATTTTAGCGTCACTGTGCTGTGAACTCAGTTAGGGACAGAACGCTGCTGTGCTGACTCTGAGGGACAGTTAGATATTGCGATTTTGTGTACTACTGTGCTTGAGGCAGGCTAGTTTACCAACCGCTGTGTAAAGCTTCATTTTGCCAGTGTTGTTTTAACAGCTCTGTGCAAGGTGTGTGTGTGACAGTGCAGGTGACGCTGCAGTTTGCTCTGCATCCACCGCTGTTTGTAGGCATCTGCACGTGTCACTGACTCTTTTTTTTTTTTATTTTATTTAGTGGAATTGGTGCAGCTCCATTATATTAGAAAAAAATCAAATCTATTAGTGTGACGTGCTTCCATCCGTATACAATACATTGGTTGCAAACACTATAGAAGTACAGAAAGGAGCTTTTCACAGATAGTGAATAGTTGTGTTTCAGTGTTCACTGCAGTCTGTGAGGTTTTGATTTTTTGAGTGCAGATCACGCTCCAGTTAGTTCTTCAACCACTGCTGGTTGTAGTCTGCTGAGCGTGTGTCACTGCCTCATCCTTCACATTTTTCTCTAATTGGTGCTGCTCCATTTTAGTGGAAAAAAATCTAATCTATTAGTGTGACGCGCTTCCATCCGTATACAATACATTGGTTGCAAACACTATAGAAGTACACAAAGGAGTAGCCTTTCACAGATTGTGGACAGTTGTGTTTCAGTGTTCACTTCAGTCTGTGTTTTTTACTTTTTTGAGTGCACATCACGCTCCAGTTACTTGTTCAAGCACTGCTGCTTGTACTCTGCTGAGCGTGTCTCAGTGGCTCATCCTTTTCATTTATCTCCAATTGGTTCTGCTACATTCCATTTAAAATAAATCTAATCTATTAGTGTGACGCGCTTCCATCCGTATACAATACATTGGTTGCAAACACTATAGAAGTACACAAAGGAGTAGCCTTTCACAGATTGTGGACAGTTGTGTTTCAGTGTTCACTTCAGTCTGTGTTTTTTACTTTTTTGAGTGCACATCACGCTCCAGTTACTTGTTCAAGCACTGCTGCTTGTACTCTGCTGAGCGTGTCTCAGTGGCTCATCCTTTTCATTTATCTCCAATTGGTTCTGCTACATTCCATTTAAAATAAATCTAATCTATTAGTGTGACGCGCTTCCATCCGTATACAATACATTGGTTGCAAACACTATAGAAGTACACAAAGGAGTAGCCTTTCACAGATTGTGGACAGTTGTGTTTCAGTGTTCACTTCAGTCTGTGTTTTTTACTTTTTTGAGTGCACATCACGCTCCAGTTACTTGTTCAAGCACTGCTGCTTGTACTCTGCTGAGCGTGTCTCAGTGGCTCATCCTTTTCATTTATCTCCAATTGGTTCTGCTACATTCCATTTAAAATAAATCTAATCTATTAGTGTGACGCGCTTCCATCCGTATACAATACATTGGTTGCAAACACTATAGAAGTACACAAAGGAGTAGCCTTTCAAGATTGTGGACAGTTGTGTTTCAGTGTTCACTTCAGTCTGTGTTTTTTACTTTTTTGAGTGCACATCACGCTCCATTTACTTCTTCAACCACCGCTGCGTGTACTCTGCTGAGTGTCTGTCACTGGCTCATCCTTGTCATTTTTCTAAAATTGGTGCTGCTTTATTCTATTTAAAATAATTCAAATCTATTACAGTGACGTGCTTCCATCCGTATACAATACATTGGTTGCAAACAATATAGAAGTACACAAACGGGCCTTTCACAGCTACTGAACATGGGTTTTTAATTTTTAACTAAAATATGTATTTTTTCAAATGACACAAATATAAGTAATGTTGAAGAGGAATAGTCCTACATCCATTGTTTGCACAATATTACAGGTGTACATCATGTCCCTTAATCAACAATGTATTATTATATTTACTTGTATGCTTTTATTTAAAAGCCAAGAACACAGAAGGATAACCTTCGCACTGCAGCTGTTGTCAAAGTTCAACCCACATTATGCACTTCCAACATTGCAGCATTTGAGGCATGATGTGAGTTGGATTGGTCAAAGTTATGGAGTGAGAAGGTTCACCATCAGTACCCTATAGCATAAGTATGCTTTTGTGTTAGCATTTGTGTTAGACATGTGGATATCTGCCATAATATGTCACAATTATTTAGTTACAGATTTGTTACCAACACTAATCATTGAATGGTTTTAAATTTGACGTTTCACTTGTTTACAGCTTAGAAATAAGGGTGTAGCCTGATATCTATGTGTAGCACTAGCCACTTTAACATGTCATGTTTTTTTAAACATGTGTAGCTAGGTAGCAGTAATTTTTGCCGGACACACAGCAGGGGAACAGCAGGCGTTACTGAACCCCACTATCACTATAGCTTGTGTATTGGTCTGTGGACACGACACTTCTGAGCAGCAACTGGCAGTGTTGTAGCCCAGGGAGTATAGCTCAGGTGGTAGAAAGATGAACATAACAGGAGACATGGAAAACGTTGCCAACCAGTTAGTTAATCTGAAACCGGACAGGCAAATTCAGGCGAGATCCATGCCTAGTTCATTTTCAGAAAAGTAAGCCGTTCTACATTATCGTAGGATAGTCGCATGCAACGGTCTGTTAGTACACCACCTGCAGCAGTAAAGACGCGCTCCGATAATACACTGGCAGCAGATCAAGCCAGCACCTCCAATGCATACTGGCTAAGCTCTGGCCATGTATCCAGCTTAGACACAAAACTTGAATGGGGAAGAGCCATCTGAGAGTACACTGAGAGGGCAAGACATGTAGTCTGTCACCATCTTACGGAAATGTTGCCTCCTGCTGACTGGAGCCGTCTCGGATGGTGTAGACATTGGTGGCGCTGCCACAAAACTTCGACACATTTGGAACATACTGTTCTTGCCCTGTGCAGAGGCGCTGCTTGTGCTCCCTCTTGTTGCAGAGCTGTCTCCACTGCCTCGACGCACAGAGCTGCTTTGTAAATCAGTAGCAGCAGCAGTGCTCTCGGCTGGAATGGAGAACATTATGGATTGCACCAGTGTGTCTTGGTACTTCCGCATTTTACGCTCCCGGTTCAACGGTGTGATGAGGCTTTGTAAGTTGTCCCGGTAGCGAGGGTCTAGGAGGGTGTACACCCAATAATCAGACGTGGTGTGAATGTGTTCGATGCGGCGGTCGTTTCTCAGCCACTGCAGCATGAAATCAACCATGTGCTGCAGACTCCCAACTGGCCAAGAAACGTTGTCCCCTGCAAGAGGCGTCATCTCCGCCTGCTGTGCATCACCCCACCCTTGGTCTACATACTGACTAGAGCATTGTCTACCTCCCTCTGGAGCGATGTCTTCCTCCTCCATTGACTCCTCCTCATCCTCCTCACAAAGTCCTTCAAATACATATAAATTTACAAAATTTAAAACTCAAAATTTAAAAACTTTGTATCATAATTCTGTAACATCAGTTTATGGAAACACAATAGCATTACAAAAGGATAGACAAAAAATGTACATTATGTGCTTTGTAAATACATTAAAAGTTTGTAATGGTTATGAAAATATAGACAGCGACTCTGGAGGTTCAATTGTTGATACAGCATGGTACTTTGAAAGTCCTCCAGCCCTTTGTGAGGAACCACGTTGCGCTGACTGTCCAGAAGGTGATGGAATTTGTGACTCCTCATCCTCCACCTCTTCCAAAACCTCATGCCTTAGTGCTTGCAGTGTTTTTTGAAGCAGGCAGATAAGGGGGACAGTCAGGCTGACTAGTGCATCATCTGCACTCGCCATCCGCGTTGACTCATCAAACGCACGCAAAACGTGGCAGATATCCTTCATAGAGTTATTCGCCACTCATTACACTGGCAGTGGCTGCCCATTCATTATAGGATCCAATTCTAATTACTGGTTCTCACCAACAAAGCTCTCCACAGCGCAGCACCCCCCTACATCTCCTCCCTTATTTATATTTATCGGCCTAACCGACTGCTGCACTCTGCAAACGACCTTCGACTAACCTCTGCACTAATCCGTACCTCCCACTCCCAACTCCAAGACTTCACCCGCGCTGCGCCAATCCTCTGGAATGCTCTACCCCAAGAAATTAGGACTATCCGCAATTTGGATGGTTTCAGGCGCTCCCTCAAAACACATTTGTTCACAGTGGCCTATCACATTCACTAATCAAAGTCATTCTATGTGTAATTCTGTGTGTGTAGCCCATTCACTATCTCCATGCATCCCTCACTTCCTTAAAATGGCTGGACCATCATTGTAAAAACACCATTGTATATAAACACCTGTACTTTGTATCTCCCCCACCTCATTGTAGATTGTAAGCTTTCACCAGCAGGGGCGGCTGATTTTGCTTTAATTATTGTATTGTTAACGTTGTTACTTATGACTCGTGTTTTGAAACTGTTAAACTGTAAAGCACTGCGGAATATTATGGCGCTATATAAATAAATAATATTATTATTCTTATTATAGAGGCCCACTCAGTAGTGGTGAAGTGTGAACGGCGCAAATTGCGAGTTGACTGCGCCTGATGCAGCTGATACTCCATTACTGTTGGCTGCTGCTCACACAACCGCTCCAACATATGTAACGAGGAATTCCACCTGGTGGGTACGTCACATATGATGCGATGTTCATGAAGGTGAAATCTGCGTTGCAGAGCTGCAATCAGCGATCTGGCCATGCTGGAACGTCGCAAGTGAGCGCACTCTAGGCGGACCTTGTGCAGCAGTGCATCAAGATCCGGATAGTCCCTCAAAAAACTCTGCACGACCAAGTTGAGCACATATGACAGACATGGTATGTGAGTGAGGTTGCCAAGGCCCAGAGCTGACACCAGATTTCGGCCATTGTCACACACTACCAAGCCTGCCTGTAGATTCTCTTCCAAAAACCACACGTCGCTCTCCTGCTTTATGGCATTACAGAGCTCCTGCGCTGTGTGGCTAAGATTCCCCATGGAAATTAATTTCAGGATGGCCTGTTGACATTTGGACACGGCTGTGCTCATATCGGTCGCAACAGGTAAACGTTCACGGGTCCATGTGGAGGTAGACCGTGACGGCTCCTGCAGCGATGATTCTGAGGAACTGGAATAGGAGGAGGAATCAATGTGTACAGACTTGATTCCTGCAATCCTTGGAGTTGGCAGAACACTACAGCGCCACTCGCAAGATCAGTACCCGGCTGCACAACATTGACCCAATGGGCAGTGAGGGAAAGGTATTGTCCCTGGCCATGGGTGTTAGAACCCTCTTGTTAGGTTTTGTTTCAGTTTGCTGGTCACATGACCTTTTTTCCCTATTTAGTCTGGCTCCGCCCTTCTGGCTTTGCTTGACTTCATTGTATTATCTACTGTTAAGCTAGCCGGGTGCTTAGGTGCCTTAATCTGTCAGTTTTGCTTGATGTTAGGATCACAAAGTATTTATTTTTCTGTTTAATTATCCATGCTACAATTTATGTTAGGAGGTGTCCACCTTTTCTCACAGTCCCTAGATCTTGTAGGGATTACTCCCTCGCAACTATAGGTCTTCGTTCACACTAGATGAGGACTTTAGCGGGTCTGGTCGCAGGATCAGGTTCCCCGTTACATCGTAGGGATTCAGCTTAGTTGTATTGTAGGGACAGAATTCCCTTCTTTCCTTACTGGTTGTAGCAGATCATAACAATGGGTACTGGTCCACGCATCGGTGGTCAGGTGGACCTTGCTACTGAGGGCTTTTAGTAGCGCATGTTTAATTTTTCCCTCAACATGCTTTTGCAGACCAGGGACGGCTTGCCTGCTGAAATGAAATCGGCTTGGCACATTGTATTGTGGGATTGACAATGATATTCAGTTACGGAAACTGTCTGTCTCCACCAGCCTGAATCACAGCATTTCAAGGGACAGGAGTTTTGCAATGCCAGCATTCAGAGCCTGTGCTCGTGCATGGTTTGCGGAGTATGGCCGTCTTTTATCCCATGCCTGTGCTACCGATGGCTGTTTTGTGGCCTGGGAGTGTGAGGATGACAGGGAACTTGCTGCTGTGTGTGGAATAACAGTTTGTCTCTGGACAACAGTGGCCGAGGTTCTTCCATGGCGATCCTGTGAGGAAGCAGAACCAGCTGTGTGTGAGCTCGATGAAGAGGCTTCAACACAACCTGAAGATGTAGGTGCTGCTGTAGGTTGGCCTACATCTCTAGTGTGTCTTTGTAACTCAACTACGTGCTTTGTCCGCACATGTTTCCACATATTTGTGGTATTGAGGTGACTGACACTTTTAGCTATTTTTAATTTTTGATTACACAGCTTGCATTTCACATAGCAAATATCATGTGCAAGTGTGTGAAAAAAGGACCACGCAGTGCAAGTCCTGGGAGCGCACGTTTTGACTTTTGGAAGACAACTGCTCCGAACAGGTGCCAAACTGGAGGCTACAGGCAACCGAGTCTGCAGCCTAACTCTCCCTCCTGTTTGTACCGTTGGGGCAATGTCTTCCTCTATCTTCCTTCTATCACTAACCATTTCTCTAGGCCTCTCCCAGCTTTCAACCAAAGTACTGGTTCTCACCCACAAAGCTCTCCACAGTGCAGCACCCTCCTACATCTCCTCCCTCATTTCTATCTATCGGCCTAACCGACTGCTGCGCTCTGCAAACGACTTTCGACTAACCTCTGCACTAATACGTACCTCCCACTCCCGACTCCAAGACTTCTCCTGCTCTACGCCAATCCTCTGGAATGCTGTACCCCAAGAAATTAGGACTATCCACAATTTGCATGGTTTCAGGCGCTCCCTCAAAACACATTTGTTCAGAGCGGCCTATCACATTCACTAATCAAAGTCATTCTATGTATTCTGTGTAAGTGTGTGTGTGTCTCTAGCCCATTCACTATCTCCATCCCTCAGTCCCTTAAGATGGCTGGAACATCATTGTAAATGCACCATTGTATATAAACACCTATACTTTGTATCTCCCCCATCTCATTGTACATTGTAAGCTGTCACGAGCAGGGGCGACTTATTTAGCTTAAATTATTGTATTGTTAACGTTGTTACTTATGACTTGTGTTCTGAAACTGCTAAACTGTAAAGCGCTGCGGAATATGATGGCGCTATATAAATAAATATTATTATTATTCCTCTGAGCTGCTCCCACCACCTTCCTGTTCCTCATGCCATGTTGGGTCTTGGACCTCATCATCTCCACTACCCTCTTCCAACACCTGCTGTTGGGTGGTCTGGCCAGCACCATGCTCAACAGAAACTGGCACCTGGGTCTCATCATCATCAGATGCGTTCTGCGGTGTGCTGACCATCGGCACTGTCTCACCCGCCTCTTCAGATTCAGAGAGACACAGCTGTTGCGCATCACTGCATATCCCTCTTCACATTACAGAATGCTGCTTGGCTGGGCCCCTGTTTGCAAGCCAATAGATTCTGAGAACAGAAGCAGACACTCAGCTGGCTCCTGTACAGAACTCTCTGACTGCCTGGGCAATTTGCCAGGCGGTGAAGAGACAGATGGTTGCCCAACAGTGCTGTGGTCCTGAGAGGAGGTGGAAGCAATTGAAGTCGATGCATTGGCTGACATCCAAACAACAACGGCTTCAATTTGT
The DNA here is from genome assembly GCA_033576555.1 of Oophaga sylvatica. Taxonomy (NCBI): domain Eukaryota; kingdom Metazoa; phylum Chordata; class Amphibia; order Anura; family Dendrobatidae; genus Oophaga; species Oophaga sylvatica. The sequence continues at coordinate 15,920 of JARQOD010007395.1, read as the reverse complement.
TCTTCCCGCAGCAGGGGGGTACTCCGAGCTCCTACAAAAGTGCGCATAAAGGAACGCTCACGGGGAAAACTGGTGGATGCTGTGTCACTGGGGGCCGCAGCAGCCACAGAATCCCCACGTCCTCTCCCTGAAGAAACTCCACGACCACGTGCCTTACTCCCTGCCTTCTTCATCTTGGTAGATTGATAAAGAAAGTCTGAAAAGTTATAAGGTCTAAGTGTGGTTATTCCGCAGAGACTGCAGTGAACACTGCACACAACTGTTCACTACCCAATGCGTCTCAGCAGGAAGGCAGTCTGTGCGTCAAAACAAAGGCACAAGCATACATCCATGTACCCTGTTTATAAAGCTATATAAAAAAAATTATGTAGTAGTGACGCACACTTTATTGAGGTACAGTATTACATCGCAATTCACCATCTGTGGCTATGCAGTCTCATCTATATATACCTTATCTATCTGTTGTCATGCTTCCAAGTCGACAGTCACAGTCAGCCATAAATAGCAATTTTCACTATGCACTATGCACTTTTTAAAGGTTATGTTTGTTAATAAAAATGATTATTGCCACATATTATGAGTATTACATGATGGAAATTGTATAATTTTGTATAAAATATTTAGTGACATTATTCAGCAAATGGAACATTTTAGTAATATCACAGATAACTTGTAATGCTGATGATGTTTTGAAGTCAGACATTCATTGTCTATACAATAAAAATGGTGTACATACTGTTACTTATCCATCATTAATGGATTCAGATTTGTACTTGTATGCTTTTATGTACAACCGTATAGCAGATTCCTTAACTAATTTATTTTGTGGTTTGCATTGCTGTTCAACATGTTAATGTATGTGTTTATGTTTGTCAATTCTTTATTTATCTAGATATTAGTTTAAATGAAATCATCATCTTATGGTAGTAAAGGTTATCTTTCTCTTGTTTGAAGTATAGACATTTAAAATTGACAGGTAACAAGGAAATTACTTGATCTAGTATTTAAACATCCTCCTTGACCCTGGGCTCCAACACCGCCAGTTGTTGCTCGGAAGTGCTGTTAGCACAGTCAACACTTGCTCCTGTGTTACTGGGGTTCAGTAACGTCAGCTGGTCCTCGGTTGTGCCATTGGCTCTTTTCCTTCTGCTGCCCCTCCGGGTTCCAGCACAGTCAGCTGGTCCTCGTTACTTGCATTGGCTCTTGTACCTTCTGCTACCCTCCGGGTTCCATACCGTCAACTGGTTCTCCGCAGTGCTTTGCCTAGGTGCCTCCATCTCGTATCCGAGTTCAGCAACGTCTGCTGGTCTTGGTAGTGCTTTGGAGCACAGGTACCTCCTGCTTAGTAACCGTGTCCCCGTAACGTCAGCTGGTCCTCGGTTGTGCCATTGGCTCTTTTCCTTCTGCTGCCCCTCCGGTTCAGCACAGTCAGCTGGTCCTCGTTACTTGCATTGGCTCTTGTACCTTCTGCTACCCGTCCGGGTTCCAGTACCGTCAACTGGTTCTCCGCAGTGCCTTTGGCCTAGGTGCCTCCATCTCGGTATCCGAGTTCCAGCAACGTCTGCTGGTCCTTGGTAGTGCTTTGGAGCACAGGTACCTCCTGCTTAGTAACCGTGTCCCAGTAACGTCAGCTGGTCCTCGGTTGTGCCATTGGCTCTTTTCCTTCTGCTGCCCCTCCGGGTTCCAGCACAGTCAGCTGGTCCTCGTTACTTGCATTGGCTCTTGTACCTTCTGCTACCCGTCCGGGTTCCAGTACCGTCAACTGGTTCTCCGCAGTGCCTTTGGCCTAGGTGCCTCCATCTCGGTATCCGAGTTCCAGCAACGTCTGCTGGTCCTTGGTAGTGCTTTGGAGCACAGGTACCTCCTGCTTAGTAACCGTGTCCCAGTAACATCAGCTGGTACAAGATTGTGCTACAAATACAAGATACGGAACAAGAGACACAAGAACAATAAGCAGAAGATCTAAAAGCAGAAGAACATGAAGTATAAGACCAAAATGAAGAGCAAAACATATGCTCTAAATTCTAAGCAGAAGAAGACTAAGCAGTGTATGGGGGTGAGTCAGTTCCTCCTCGTGGTGCCCCTGGAAAATGCCTGCTGCTGCAGGCTAAACTGAACACGGACAAATACTGTTGTAATTTAAATCTTTTGTGACAGCAAGAACGGAAGGATGAAAAATTCATACTTTGACAGATTACAAGTACAGGATTCTCTGTCACAAATAAGAATATGATGAAGAAGATGAAGCAGAATATGAATAAGAATAATAGTTTAATAAGAAGAATATGAGTAATGTTAACAAAGATGAATAGCAAGAAGTTTAAGAAGAAGATAAAGAAGGTGAAGATGAAGAATAATTTGATGAAAAAGATGATGCTGCAGAAGATTATGAAGGAGAAAGTGTGTGAAAAGTTAAAAAGGTGAAGATGAAGAGCATGGAAGTTGTGTAATATACATATTTGCCAAAATATAAAAAACGTTAACATTGTCAATTTCTTCGTCAATCCGAACATCTTTAAAAAAAAAAATATTTATGCTATTCCATTTGATTGGGTTAAACATCTATGCCTTTAATGTCTCCTCAACCTTCCCCAATACATTCTACATTACTCTTTCTTGTTTTCCTTCATGTACAATTAACCAACAAGGCAAGAATGGGGTTTTTTTAATTTCGATATTTTGTTCCCATAGACTTACATGGGACTTCCGGTATCGGTATCGGGTATCGCCGATATTTTAGTGATATCGGCGATACCATTCCGATTCCGATACTTTAGGATATCGGAAAGTATCGCTCAACTCTAGTCAACACTGCAAATATTGACTTGCTGCATTAACTCATTCTAACTGTCAATATAAGCTTTTGTTACTCATATGTTTGCAATTATTATATTTCTGTCTGTGATAAAAACATCTGTCAAACACACATAAAAACCAGAGGGCAGCAGATCATGTGAAAATATATATTTGTGTCATTCTCAAAACTTTTGGCCATGACTGTAATTGGCTTCTGGAATGACCACAGTTATAACAATCACATTATTTAACACATAATATAAATAAAAAAACTTGGCAAAAGTACAGTTTTTGATTATCCTGCCACACAAAGAATGGAATAAAAAAAATAAAAAAATCAGATGTACATAAAACTATTCATCCCACAAAAACAAGCCTTTACCTTTCTGTACTGGAGAGACCTGACCTGAAGAATAAAGTTGTCTTATCACTTATACAGCAAGGTAAAGAATGTAAAAAAAAATCCAGAATTGCTACTTTTACATATTCAAAATTTCTAAAAATGGATAAATAAGTAATATAAAAATGATATCAATAGAAACTGCAAAAAATACAGCTGCATCAATGGAAAAATAGAAAAGTGAATATAGCGATACAAGTGTTACAAGTGTGTTTATTGTGGAAAACAGAAAAGAATAGTGCCAGCTAACCACTGAAGTTTATAGGAGTCCAGCGTGCAGGAAACCACGAGCCGACCACTCATGTATAGCAATTACAGGAAAAAGAAGAAATGTTCCAGCTTCGGGTAAAATTTTCAGCGTAATCTTTATTCCATCAAAAAACAATTAAAAATATAGTGGACAGGAACTGGAGCAAGTGACGCGTTTCAAACACAGTTGTTTTTTATCAAGCTTACTTGAAAATGACCAAACACCAGTCTTAAATACACAAGTGCAATTAACCCCTTACTGACATCGGACATATTAGTACGCCGATGTCAGTAAGTCCCCCTTTGATGTGGGCTCTGGCGATGAGCTCACACCTTTTCCGGGACATGTCAGCTGTTTTGAACCCGCGGGTGGAATCGCGATCCACCTGTGGCTATTAACTCCTTAAATGCCGCTGTCAAACACTGACAGCGTCATTTAAATGGCGCTTCCGGCGATCAGGCCAGAAATATGCACAACGGCGACCCACGTCACGTGATCGCGGGTCACCGCTGCGTCGGCATGACAACCCAAGGTCTCCTAGAGACCTCTATGGTTGTCAGTGCCAAATTGCTATGAGCGCCACCCAGTGGTCGGCGCTCATAGCAAGTGACTAATTCTGCTACATAGAGGCAATCTGCTCATCGCCTTTATGTAGCAGAGCCAATTGAGTTGTGCCAGCTTCTGAAGCATGGCAAAAGTAAAAATAAGTTTTTAAAATATAAAATAAATAAAAAAAATACAAAAGTTTAAATCACCCCCCTTTTGCCCCATTCAAAATAAACAATAAAAAAAATCACACATACACATATTAGGCATTGCCGAATTCAGAATCACCCAATCTATCAATAAAAAAAGGATTAACCTGATCGCTAAATGGTGCAGCGAGAAAAAAATTCAAAACGCCAGAATTAAGATATTTTGGTCTCCCCGACATTGCATTAAAATGCAATAACGGGCGATCAAAAGATTGTATCTGCACAAAAATGGTATCATTAAAAATTATAGCTCAGCACTCAAAAAATAAGCCCTCACCTGACCCGATGTCACGAAAACTGGAGACGCTACAGGTCTCGGAAAATGGCACAAATTTTTTTTTTTTTTTTTAGCAAAGTTTGACATTTTTTTCAGCACTTAGCTAGAAAAGAATCTAGGCATGTTTGGTGTCTATGAACTTATAGAAAAATATTTAGACTTGAGAGTCCTCAGTGGTTGATACCTTTTAATGGCTAACTGAAAAGATGGTAACAAATTGCAAGCTTTCGAGACTACTCAGGTCTCTTCATCAGGCTAGACTAATACAAAATCTGAAGAATCACATATTTATATACACAACAGGACACAGGAATAATTCAATAGGTAAGACAAGTGACGTGAAGCAGAACTGTCATTATGGCAGAGGGATGAACATAAATATTGGAACAGTTCATAGATAAGGAGAGAAAGTTTTATTGCCCTCTGATTGGGGTCTGCTATTGTGTTTTGATGCCCCTAGAAGGTCAGAGAAGCAGATTCCTTAATTGATATAGAAAGACATAAATCCATGTGACACGTTCATTCCAGCACTAAGAGTGTCAAAGGTCATCATAAGTTTATATTCCCAAACCTTTCTATCTTTCTCAGATTTGAAGTTAGATTTTAATACAAGTAGTTCCATATCCATCATGCTATGACTGGGCATACAAAAGTGTTTTGCCACAGGTAAATCCATTCTTTTTTCTCTTATTGTGTGGCGATGAGAATTCATCCTTGTTCTCAGTTTTTGCCCGGTCTCCCCACATACAGACCCCCAGTTGGACATTTAGTACATATAATGAGGTACACCACATTAGATGTGATGCAGCTGAAAGTACCTGGTATCTTGTAGTCCTGATGTGAGTTGGGGATCTTTATCTTGTCCGTGGTCATTATAGATGCACAGGTTTTACATTTCTTCTTGTTGCAAGGAAAGGTTCCTGCAGCTGTTGGGGAGGACAGGGAGCTTCTGACAATGATGCTTCTTAGATTTGGGGACTGCCTAAAACATAGTAGTGGGGGGTCTGGAAATATGGTGTCACGGGTGTGTCGCTGCGAAGATCATCGCGATTGCACACCCTGACTTCTCACAGCTGAGTTTCTGGTGCTGGGTGTTTTTCGGCAGAGAGGGAGTTAATTCTTCCTCTCTCTGTGCTGGACTAGACCAGCCTCGCTCAGCTGCAATTAATGTTGTGATAATTGGTTTCCTTCAAATACCTGCCTGTCTGCAGGGGAAGTGTCGGTGAAAGCATTCATGCAGACCAGCAGAGCGGACCGTTGTATGGTGAAGGCTGAAGTTAAGAGTACCTGTGTGGTCTTTTCCCCTCCTCGCTTTATCATTTATCTCTGTACCCGTTGGTGTCCCCTCTGTTTCCTGTGGTGTGATTTTTGTATGCAAGGTGGATTTTAGTTTACCCCTTGTACTGTCTCGTTCGTTTATTACTGTGTTTAGGCATATACCTACCAGTCCCCGGTGTGTGATCAGGGTCCTTCTCAGGACTGGATCACTGAGGTTCAGGGATCCTCAGGAGGTAGGGATTACGCTGGTGGCCTGGACCTCTGTACCATTAACAGTACCTCGAGGTAGAGGGATTAGTCAGGACCCCAGCTTAGGGTCAGCATAGACCCCAGACCTCCTGTATGCAGTAACAGCGTGACATTTTCACCGACCCACTAAAGATTTTCTCCAGTCACCATGGATCCAGTAGTCAGTCTAGCTCGGCAGTTGCAGAGTCTGTCCATGGAGCTGGCGGACGTTAAGTCCAAGGTTTTGTACCCCCGGAGCAGGCCGGACCTGAACCTAAAGTAGCTCTCCCTGACAGATTCACTGCGGGGCGGGACAAGTTTTTTGCTTTCCGGGAGGCATGTAAATTGTACTTCCGGCTGCGACCCCGGTCATCTGGGAGTGAGGAACAAAGGGTGGGGATTGTCATCTCGCTCCTACAAGGAGACCCCAATCCTGGGCGTTCGCTCTCCCCACGGGCTCCCAGCTCTCCAGTCAGTGGATGGGTTTTTTACGGCTCTGGGTCTTGTGTATGATGACCCGGATCGGGTCTCCCTTGCTGAATCTAAGTTACGTAGGATCCAGCAGGGAGATCGTCCGGCAGAGGAATTCTGTTCGGAGTTCCGTAGATGGGCCACGGACACCCAGTGGAATGACCCGGCTCTTAGGAGCCAGTTTTGTCAAGGTTTATCTGACAAATTAAAGGATGTGCTGGCACAGTATGACCCTCCCACGTCACTGGAAGCCGCTATGACCCTTGCTATTCGTATTGACAGACGTCTTCGGGAGAGGTGCGGGGTAACTTCGCCCCCTGTAATGACTCCACCTTCCTCAAGGGTCCCTTATATGGAGCTTCCCCTGGTCAGTCCAGAGGAGCCTATGCAATTAGGAGGGACATCATTCCGGGGGAGGGGATCGGTGGGGCGCCACAAAACAGGAGGTTGTTTCTTCTGTGGAAAAAAGGGACATTTTATTAGGGGGTGTCCATCCCGTCCTTTGCAGAGTGAGAAGTCGCCGGAAAACTATTGATCCCAGATTGTGTGGTGGACGGCAGTCTGGGAGTAAGTATTTCGTCCCTAAGTTCGTCTCAGTTTCTTGTACCGGCGGAGGTGGTGGTGGGTGCGAGAACTGAGAGGATATCTGTTCTTCTGGATAGTGGTTCCGGGGCTAACCTGGTGGATGCTCGCTTTGCCCGGGTTCAAGGTATGCAATTGAGTGTGTTGACTAAACCCGTCCCCATATTCTCGATCGACGCCAGACCTCTCGGTCAGGGAAGTTTTTTGCAAGCAGTGCATAACATAGATCTTCAAGTGGGGGCGTTACATAAAGAACTGTTCTCTTGTCATGTGTTGGAGGGTCTTCCCACTCCTATAGTGCTGGTCCTTCCTTGGTTAACTAAGCATAACCCGGTTATTGATTGGCAATCCAGAGAGATAAGCCAATGGAGTGAATTCTGTAATAAAAACTGCATGAATACGGTCATTGGGGCGGTCGCTCCTAGGGCCTTACCTCCATTTCTGGTGGACTTTGAGGATGTATTCTCGGAGAAAGGGTGTCAAGAACTACCTCCTCATCGCGAGTATGACTGTTCTGTTAACCTGCTCCCTGAGGCCAAGTTACCGAAATCTAGGTTGTATAACCTTTCTGGTCCTGAGAGACAGGCCATGAAGGATTATATTTCAGAGAGTCTGGCTAAGGGGCATATTAGACCTTCATCTTCCCCGGTGGCCGCGGGGTTCTTCTTTGTGAAAAAAAAGATGGAGGCCTACGCCCTTGCCTGGATTTCTGTGAGCTTAATCGGATTACGGTCCGAGATCCGTATCCGCTCCCACTTATTCCCGATCTCTTCAATCAGATCGTGGGTGCCAAATGGTTCTCTAAGTTGGATCTCAGGGGGGCGTACAATCTGATTAGGATGAAGGAGGGGGATGAGTGGAAGACGGCGTTTAACACTCCGGAGGGGCATTATGAGAACCTTGTCATGCCATTTGGTCTGAGTATTGCCCCGGCGGTGTTTCAACACTTTGTAAATGACATCTTTCGCCACCTAATGGGACAGTTTGTGGTCATATATCTGGATGATATCTTAATTTACTCGCCGGATCTTGTGTCTCATCAGGAGCATGTTAGGCAGGTGTTACAGATCTTGCGGGATAATAAACTGTACGCCAAATGGGAGAAGTGTGTGTTCGCCGTACAGGAACTTCAGTTTTTAGGGTTCCTGGTGTCAGCATCCGGTTTTCGTATGGACCCTGGGAAAGTGCGGGCAGTTCTTGAGTGGGATCTGCCAGAGGATCTTAAGGCATTACAACGTTTCCTGGGGTTTGCTAACTACTACCGGAAGTTCATTCGTAATTTTTCGTCCATAGTTAAACCTCTCACAGACATGACTAAAAAAGGGACGGATTTTTCAAAGTGGTCTGACAAGGCTTGTCAAGCGTTTTCCTCTTTGAAAAAATGTTTTGCTTCAGCACCCATACTTATTCAACCTGATGCGTCACAGCCCTTCATTGTTGAGGTGGACGCTTCCAAGGTAGGGGTGGGAGCAGTATTGTCACAAGGTTCGTCCCCTGGTAAATGGCATCCGTGCGCCTTCTTCTCTAAAAAATTGTCGTCCGCTGAGAGGAATTATGATGTCGGCAATAGGGAACTCTTGGCCATTAAGTTGGCTTTTGAGGAGTGGCGTCATTTTTTGGAGGGGGCAGTCCACCCGGTCACCGTCATTACCGATCACAAAAACCTGCTATATTTAGAGTCCGCTAAACGTCTGAATCCCAGACAAGCTAGGTGGTCGTTGTTTTTTACCAGGTTTAATTTTGTCGTCACATATCGTCCTGGGTCAAAAAATGTTAAGGCGGATGCCTTATCTCGCTGTTTCCCAGGGGCTGGGAATACGGAGGACCCGGTTCCGGTCCTTCAGGAGGGGGTGGTGGTGTCGGCAGTATGCTCTGAGCTTGAGGAGGAGGTATTGGAGGCTCAGGGGGACGCCCCTGTAGGACCTCCAGGGAGACTGTTTGTTCCAAATTAGTTGCGACAAAAGGTGATCGAGGCACACCATAATTCTGCTTTGGCAGGACACCCAGGGAGTAAAGCAACTAAGGATCTCCTCTCGCGCCGGTTTTGGTGGCCTAACTTACATAGGGAGGTGGTAACTTTTGTCGCGTCCTGTGAGGTTTGTGCGCGCTCTAAGACCCCACATACCCGTCCGTCGGGGACCCTCTTACCTTTGAAGATTCCGGAGCGTCCGTGAACTCATCTGTCTATGAACTTCATTACGGACCTCCCGCCATCTTCGGGTAAAACAGTCATACTTGTTGTAGTGGACAGGTTCAGCAAGATGGCACATTTTATCGCTCTTCCTGCTCTTCCTAATGCTAAAACTCTTGCGCAGGTGTTTATTGGGGAGATTGTAAGGCTTCACGGGGTACCCTCCGATGTGGTGTCGGATCGGGGGTCTCAGTTTGTGTCCAAATTCTGGAAAGCATTTTGTACACGGCGGGGGATGCAGTTGTCATTTTCATCGGCTTTTCACCCGCAGACCAATGGTCAGACAGAGCGTCTGAACCAGAGCTTGTAGACATATCTCCGGTGTTTTGTGTCAGAGAACCAGGAGGACTGGGCTTCTTTCTTGCCTCTGGCGGAATTTGCTCTAAATAATAGGCGGAGCGAGTCCACTGGTAAGTCCCCGTTTTTTGGGGCATATGGTTTTCACCCCCAGTTTTGTACTTTCAATAGGGGAGGCTCTTCTGGGGTTGGAGTGCTGAATAATCTGAGTACTATGGGGAACCGATACAAACGTATGGCTGATAGGAGGAGAGTGTCTGGTCCGGACCTAAGTGTCAACGATCTGGTATGGTTGTCTACCAAAAATATAAAACTTAAGGTTCCCTCCTGGAAACTGGGTCCCAGGTTCATCGGGCCATACAAGATCAGTGCTATAATTAATCCGGTTGCATTCCGTCTTGACCTCCCTCCTACATTTAAAATTCATAATGTGTTCCACAGATCGTTGCTTAAGAGGTATGTGGCGCCGGTGATACCTTCACCTTTACCTCCTCCTCCTGTGGTGGTCAATGGTAACTTGGAGTTCCAGGTGTCGAGAGTCATCGATTCACGTCTTAATCGCCGGTCCCTTCAGTACCTTGTTCATTGGAGGGGGTATGGTCCTGAGGAGAGGACGTGGGTTTCTGCGTCGGATATTAACGCAGACCGATTGGTTCGGGCCTTCCATACTACTCACCCAGATAAACCCGGCCCTGAGGGTCTGGAGGCCCCTCGTAGAAGGGGGGGTACTGTCACGGGTGTGTCGCTGCGAAGATCGTCGCGATTGCACACCCTGACTTCTCACAGCTGAGTTTCTGGTGCTGGGTGTTTTTCGGCAGAGAGGGAGTTAATTCTTCCTCTCTCTGTGCTGGACTAGACCAGCCTCGCTCAGCTGCAATTAATGTTGTGATAATTGGTTTCCTTCAAATACCTGCCTGTCTGCAGGGGAAGTGTCGGTGAAAGCATTCATGCAGACCAGCAGAGCGGATCGTTGTATGGTGAAGGCTGAAGTTAAGAGTACCTGTGTGGTCTTTTCCCCCTCCTCGCTTTATCATTTATCTCGGTACCCGTTGGTGTCCCCACAGTTTCCTGTGGTGTGATTTTTGTATGCAAGGTGGATTTTAGTTTACCCCTTGTACTGTCTCGTTCGTTTATTACTGTGTTTAGGCATATACCTACCAGTCCCCGGTGTGTGATCAGGGTCCTTCTCAGGACTGGATCACTGAGGTTCAGGGATCCTCAGGAGGTAGGGATTACGCTGGTGGCCTGGACCTCTGTACCATTAACAGTACCTCCAGGTAGAGGGATTAGTCAGGACCCCAGCTTAGGGTCAGCATAGACCCCAGACCTCCTGTATGCAGTAACAGCGTGACATATGGATTGTAATCGGGCATCTTTTTGTAGTAAAGGTTGTAGTTTCCGTGCAGCTCCCCTTAGCATCTCCAGATTTGGATTGTAGGTGACCACTAGAGGCACCCGGTTATTTTCTTCTTTAGCTTTGTAATGTAGCAGGTGATTCCTTGATATTCTGGTGGCTCTTGTAATTTGGTTTTCAATTGTTCTTGGATGGTAGCCCTGGTTCAAAAAAGTCTTTCTGAGGCGACCAAGGTGTTCATCTCTATCCATGGGGTTGGAACATATACGGTTGTATCTGATGGCTTGGCTGTAGACAATAGAGTTTTTTATGTGTTTTGGATGGAAACTGTCCCATTTAAGGTAAGTTGAACGGTCGATTGGCTTCTGATACAGGGATGTCTCTATTTCATTGTTCTTTAGCTTAATGGTGGTGTCTAAAAAGTTAATTTCAGTGCTGGAGTAGTTAAGTGTTAAGTTGATGGTGGGATGAAATTGGTTGAACTGTTCATGGAACGTCTTTAGCTGTTGTTCAGACTCCGTCCAGATGATTAAAATGTCATCAATGTAGCGGTAGTAGGCCAGAGGCCTGATGGAACATGAGGACAGAAAGTCGCTTTCAAGCTTGGCCATGAAAAGATTTGCATACTGTGGAGCCATTTTACTTCCCATAGCTGTGCCAGTCTCCTGAAGATAGATCTTGTTGTTATGAACTTATAATGACCTGGAGAATCATAATGGCAGGTCAGTTTTAGCATTTAGTGAACCTAGCAAAAAAGCCAGAGAAAAACATTTTTTTTGCAATTTCACCGCACTTGGAATTTTTTTTCTTGTTTTCTAGTACATGACATGGTAAAACCAATGGTGTAGTTCAAAAATACAACTCGTCCTGCAAAAAATAAGCCGCCACATGGCCATATTGACGGAAAAATAAAAAAGTTATGGCTCTGGGAAGGAGGGGAGCGAAAAACGAAAACTCAAAACCGAAAAAAACGCTCTTGTCATGAAGTGGTTAAACAACACACATGAGAATTAATTAACTAATTGAAATTAACACACTGTGAAAAAAAAGTGTGTTAGTTTCAATTACTGTATTTTTTGGACTGTAAGACGCACTGAACCATAAGACACACCTAGGTTTTAAAGGAGGAAATTAGGAAAAAAATTGAAGCAAAAAATGTGGTCAATTCTGTAATTAATATCCCCTATCCTGGTATATATGGTCCCCTCATCTACATCCTGATACACATGGCCCCCTCATCCCTATCCTGGTATGCACGACCTCCCTCATCCCTACCCTGGCATGCATGGCCCCACTCATCCCTACCCTGGTATGCATGACCCCACTCATCCTACCGTGGTATGCATGGCCCCACTCATCCCTACGCTGGTATGCATGGCCCCACTCATCCCTACCCTGGTATGCATATCTCCCTCATCCCCATCCTGGTATGCATGCCTCCTCATCCCTAGACTGGTATGCATGCCCCCTTTCCCTATCCTGGTAGAAATGGTCCCCTTCATCCCTATCCAGGTAGTAATGGTCCCCCTCATCCCTTTCCTCGCAGGAATGATCGCCCTCATCCTGCTCCAGGTATACAGGGCCCCCATCCCTATCCTGGTATGCAGGGCCCCCATCCCTATCCTGGTATGCAGGGCCCCAACCTTACCCTGGTATGATTGGCCCCATCCCGGTCCTGGTATGCATGGTCCCATCCTTACCCTGGTATGATTGGCACCCAACCCCGGTCCTGGTATGCGTGGTCCCATCCTTATTCTGGTATGATTTGCCCCACCCCCCATCCTGCTATGCATGGCCCCATCAGAAAACATTAAAAAACAAACCATTACACTTACAGTACCTTCCCGGCGCTCCCTCGCAGCGTCCTGCTCCGATGCCAGCAGCTGGTTAATGCTTGTAAGCAGCGCATGGCAGGGACGTCATGCGCTGCTTGCAAGCCGAAGTACAGCTGCCGGAATACTCATTGCTCTGTCATGCTCGGGTCGGGATAGCCACGGACAGCCCGTGCATTGCATTCCAATCTTGTTATGACTTTTATGGCTGTCTAACTGCGCCTCTAGGTTAGGCCATTAATATAAAAGTACTGGACAACCCCTTTAAATGCAGCCTCTGATTTTACTACAATTATTTGTTTGCTTTTCTCAATTATTTCAGCCTTCCTTTTATTTTAAAATCATTTTTCTCTCGATATGAGACAATCCCATTAGCTAAATGTAATCCATATTTACAGAGTTCAGTAAATATTTGACAGCGCGAGACTTTATTATCAGCAGTTATGTCCATATAGTAAATTGCTTTTAATTCCAAAATGCAAGCGATAAATGAGAGAAATATAAATCAATACACCGCTCTGACTGTATAATTATCTCTGTAATTTTGTTTAATGTTTTTCTGAGATCAATAAAATGTTTTCACGATATATTAATTCTTTTTACATTTTGTCACCATCTTTTTTGAATAGAAGTGGATCCAGTTTGCTGTGTATATTTGGGGGAAAAAATCGATAAATATGTCCCAGTTAAAATAAATGGGATTGTCCTGAGAGCTGGTTGGGCCTCTATATTGAGCAAGTCTATAGATAATTTATGTCTACAGCATAGGGCACAGAGAGGCTATCATTTAATTTGAGAATAACACATTATTTAGACATTTTAAGGTTAAAAATTGTTACACATTTATGACAAACATTCTTTAGAGACTGAGGATCTCTTATTTGCAAACACTGGTTCCTAAGGCTACATGTGGACAGAGTTTTTTGAGGCTGTCAAAAAATTACGAGTTTTCTAGTGGAAACCACTTCAGGGAATGTTTGGGTTTTTTTAGGGGGGCGGTTTGGTGGAGTTTTTCGTTTCCTGAAGCTGTTTTGAAGAGTTGTCAATGTGTTTTGTAAGAGTTTTTCCTAAAGCTTTTTTTTACTGCCTTTTGATTGAACAGTGTCTAGTTAGGAGTGGATTCTATCTCAATCCCCTTTAAAGAAGTGACTTACGCTTTCTTTTATTCCCAGCAGGTGTTATTCAAAATCTGAAGGGAAAAAAAACACTCAAAATATTGAACATATGAAAAGCAAAGCGGTTTTCCAACAGAAATGAAAAGGAGAAGTTTGAAGCATTTTTGAAGCTCGTAAAAACTTTTAAAACTCTGTGCCCACATACTCTCAGGCTATTTGCATAAAGAGTTTTTTTCCAAGTAGTTTTTGGAGCAGAAAGTAAACAGACACTGAACAGAAACTTTCTAAATCCTCTTCAAAAACTGTAAACTCTTCCATAACATGGAAGTACTGATCAGTTTCTGCTCCGAAATTTCAGCAGAAAGGCTCCTTGTGCACATACTCTATCACTCCTTGTGTTGCAGCCAATGGTACAGTGAACATTTCACGGGTAGAGGGAAGAATGGATTCAATGAAATTTCAACATATTCCTGATGCAAACATAACACCATCTGTTAAAAAGCTGAAGTTGAAAAGAGGATGCCTTCTACAAATGGATAATGATCCTAAACACATGTCAAAATCCACAATAGACTACCCCTAAAGGCCAAGCTGAAGGTTTTACAATGGCCCTCACAGTCCCCCGATCTGAACATCATTGAAAATCTGTTACTAGACCTGTAAGGTTCTGTGTACATGTTCCTGAAACTCAGTTTGTTCGTCAGCCATTTTACTTTCTGTCTTGCTGCAGTTATCTTGCCCTCAGTCAAAATGGAGTTTCCAGCTTGCATGTTCCCGCCCTGATTCTCTCCTTTTGCTTCTTAAGCAGCCACAGCTGAGCAATCAGTGCTTCAGAATCTAGCCTGCAGTGAACCTGTGACCTGACTCCTAAAGCCTTGGACCTTGTACTCCAGCTATTCCTACTGAGGAACTCTGAAGCACTTGTGGACTCTGAACCCTGCTCTTTGAAAGACCCACGTTTGCATGGACTTACAGTAACAGAGAAGAAGATCCTGAACCTGTTGTGGAGAGTGATTGCTGAGCTTAGATTACTCTGGCCTGCTGTGTCTCCTGCTTCTGTGTCTGCAAACTGTGTGACTATTTTTGCCAACTTGTATGAAGTAATACAAGACTTTCTATATCAAACCTGTGTCTCATGTATTTTCATCGCACCCAAGCACAAGACGCTATATGAACTGTACTACATACATTACAAGATTCTGAAGCCAAAACGTTAGTGTCTCCTGGGTCTGGAAAGGCTGTGTCTGCTGTAACTGTGGATATCGGATGTCCGGTTGTACTTTCTGTGATGACAGTGGTTGTGACTTCTCACAACCATTCCAGGTGAGCAATTCCCTTAAGTGTTTTTTTTTCTGCAGTGTTACCACAGGTAAACACTATTGTTTTTTTTTTTTTTTTTCTCTTTTCTCTTTTTTGTCTGCTGTAACTGTGGATATCAGATGTCCGGGTGAACTTTCTGTGATGATAGTGGTTGTGACTTCTCACAACCATTCCAGGTGAGCAGTTCCCTTAATTTTTTTTTCTCTCTGCAGTGTTACCACAGGTAAACACTATTGTTTTTTTTTTTTTCTCCTCTCCTCTTCTTCCAGTACTCCTGTCTTAAAAGATCTGGAAAATGGAGGCCCGCATAAAGGAACTTTGCGGAGTGACTGATAATATCCTTGCAGATTTGCAGAATATAAAGACCCGTTTTTCAAGCCTACAGGACCTCACTAATCACAATTTGCAAGTGTTTGGACAGACTGCCCAGGATTTGCGAGCCAGGATTGAGGTTCTAGAAGAGCGAGTCCAGGCTCCTGCCGTAGCCCCGAGTTCTGGGATTCCCAAGTTGCCCCCTTTTCGTTTTGGCGGTGAACGTGAGAAATTCAGGGGATTTATTAATCAATGCAATCTTTTTTTTTCTGCACATACATCACAATTTCCCACTGAACGATCTAAGGTGCTTACTATAATTATGTTGCTTACCAACAAGGCTTTGATGTGGGCAAACCCTCTGATTGAGACTGAGGATGATTGTTTGAATCACCTTGATGCTTTTATTTCAGCCATGGGGCAGGTGTTTGATGACCCCAATCGAGGTGCAACAGCTGAAGC
>JARQOD010007394.1:0-39345 GCA_033576555.1 Oophaga sylvatica | reverse complement strand
GGCAAACTGACACATGTATCATGCCTGGCCCATGTGCTGAACCTCATTGCTCAATATTTTCTAAAAAGCTATCCGGAGCTGCCGTATCTGCTGGTTAAAGTACACAGCTTGTGTGCACATTTTAGAAAGTCAGCTACAGCTTAAGCCGCCCTTGCTGTGCTTCAGCAGCGACTGCAGATTCCGGCTCACCAACTGGTGTGTGATGTTTCCACACGTTGGAAGTCTACACTGCATATGTTAGAAAGAATTTGTGAGCAGAAGAGGGCAGTTGTTGAATACCAGCATCAACAAGGCCGTCGTTTGTCAGGTTTGACTCCACACATAAGACTTCAGGAGTGGATATGGATGTCAGACATATGTAGCATCCTCCAAAACTTTGAGGCGTGCACCAAGATGGTGAGCGGTTGGTGACGCCATAATTAGCATCACCATCCCACTCATCTGCATTCTGAAAAGCTCTCTGCTCACAATGAAAGAGGAGGCATTGCACGTGGAGCACGAGGACATGGATCAAGGAACCATACAGGTTGCTTACACACAGCCCAGCCTCGTATCATCCCAACATTTATTGGTTGACAATGAGGAAGAGGAGGAGGAGGAAGAACAGGTGCTACTTTCTTGCGCTATAGACAGGACTACAACCACAACTGTCATACCATCTGTTCAGCGTGGATGGCCTGAGGACAGGAAAGAAGAGGGAGAGGAGGAGGACACCTTGGTCAGTCGTCTTGTTGGTGAGGACACGGAAGGTTAACAGTCTGGCACGCATGACTGATTTTATGTCGCGCTGCCTTTCCCGTGACGCTCGTATTGTCAAAATATTGGGTACCAGTCATTACAGGCTAGTGACACTTTTAGACCTACGGTACAAGGATAACTTTCAATCTCTTGTTCCAGAGACAGACAAGGTGTACCAAAATGGTGCAGTACCAAAGGGCCATTGTTATAGAGTTATTAAAAAAAATTCTCATCTCAAAACGCTGGCGGCAGAGATAACAGTTCGTTGGCCAACCAAGCAGGACAGTCGAGACAGACACAAGTCCACTCCAGCAGAGGCAGGAGAACACTGGCAAAGTTCTGAGACAGTTTTCTAAGACCCTCCCATCGCCCATGCATTGAGGCGTGGGGTAATCTGACAAGGAATGCAATCTTCTCTAAGATGATGAGGGAGTACCTTGCTGACCGTACCAGCATCCTCCGTGATTCCTCTGTGCCTTTTAATGGTGACAGCGAAGCCTAAATTCCAATGTAGTGGTTTTCAGGGAGGTATATTCCCCTGCACCTCTTCACAACCAAACATGGATATACAGTACGCTTCCTGATTTTGGCTAGTTGTTGTCCTCCTCCTCTTTTTCCTCATCCTCACAGTCCATCACCACTTGAACACCAGGGTGAACGCATTCAGTCATGCTCCGGCCACTCTATGTTTTGACAAGGGTGTCATGATGCCCGTCACCAAAATACAAAAAATATGTACACCCCCAAGGGGAAATGTTTGACAGCCCATACACTAAGAGTATGGGCATTCCAAGTCTAGGAGACCTGCTCCTTTAAATTAGGCCTAGTTTTTAATCAGGCCTTCCTCCACGTCTCATCATCCACTGCCACTAGATCATCAGGGTTAACGTGTTTCATGTTGCTACAGCCAGTGTCAAAGTTCTAACAAGGGTGGGTGTTTTTGCTGGTTGTTAAATACTTGTTATGGAAAAGGTTGAGGTTTACCCCACAGGGGAAATTGTTTGCCAGCCCATACACTTAGTGTATGGTCATTCCAAGTCTAGGAGACCCGATCCTTTAAATTGGGCCTAGTTTTTAATCAGGCCTTCCTCCACGTCTCATCAGCCACCGCCACTAGATCACAAGTGGTAACGTGTTCAAAATCCTAACAAGGGTGGATGTTTGTGCTGAGTGGTAAATACTTGTAATGGAAAAGGTTGAGGTGTATCCCACAGGGGAAAATGTTTGCTAGCCAGCACACTTAGTGTATGGGCATTCCAAGTCTAGGAGACCCTGTTGTGAAAACTTTTGATCTGGCTTCTGAGTTTGGGCTTCCTCTGGTGGTTGCTGCTTGTAATGGAGCTGGTCTGGCTGACAGAAGTCAATCACCTGAAGAGGATGATTGGAGGTCAGCTGTTACAGACCGGAGAGATTTAAGTGAGCAGCCTTCCCTTAGTTGTTGCCAGTGATTTGGTTTTCTTCCTGAGCCTTTTGGAAGTCTGCTTGCCTCCTGCTTTGTCCTGCATCTTTCAGATAAGTTATTTGTCTGTTTTAATCTTTGGCATTTGTTCCCTTTTTGCTTTTCTCTGATTTCTGACATAAGCTGTGGCAAATGAAAACAGTCCAGCGCAGGTCCCAGCAGGGAACCCGGCAGAACTCACACCAGCAAGGCAGAAATCAGAGAAAAGCAAAAAGGGAACAAATGCCACAGATTAAAACAGACAAATAACTTATCTGAAAGATGCAGGACAAAGCAGGAGGCAAGCAGACTTCCAAAAGGCTCAGGAAGAAAACCAAATCACAGGCAACAACTAAGGGAAGGCGGCTCACTTAAATCCCTCCAGTCTGTAACACCTGACCTCCAATCATCCTCTTCAGGTGATTGACTTCTGTCAGCCAGACCAGCTCCATTACCAGCAGCAACCACCAGAGGAAGCCCAAACTCAGAAGCCAGATCAAAAGTGTTCACAACAAGACCCGCTCCTTTTTAATTGGAATTTTTTTTATGAGGCCCTCCTCCATGTTTCCTCCAAGGGGGATCGGGGTTATTGGGGTGCATATGACTTGGTAGCAGGGCAGGCCTTGCAGTCAATGAAAAAAAAAACAGAATGGGAGGACAAAATGAATAATGTGAAGTGGATTTTCCTGGGCCCATCCAGTACCTGGGTTCAAAGGCTTATTGGGGTGCATATGACTTGGTAGCAGGGAAGGCCTTGCATTCAATGCAACATTTTTATGGAAGCCTTCCTGGATATCTCGTGAAAAGGGTATTGGGGTGCACCATAATTCTTGGAAGCCCATCCACTCACTGCATAGGCTATAAAAGTTTAGGAGACCCACTCTTTAATAATGGCCCTTTAAGCAGATTAATGCTGCCTGATGCCTCTGTAAAAATAGGCTCTGTGACTTTAAGAGTTCCTCCTTCATAAATGAAACAAGATGTGTCTGCTTATGTGTCACACACCACATGGCCAGCTAGGATTGGTAAATGTTACAATGACATTTCCCAGTGAATGCATTTGTTTTGGTTGAATGCAATATTAAAGTTGAAAAATGCTTCAAAACCGCTCCATCTGAACATAGCCCACGTGGTGGAGGAACATTGTGGTCTGGGGTTAAATATTTTGGCTTATATACAAGTCATTAACCTGGAAAGGATGTACCTTAACATATTTCCCAGCAAAATCCGTTTTGGTTTCGTTTTGGTATGTTTTTTGGTGCATCAGTAAAAATGGCATAAAACTCTGACAACATTGTTTACAGCTGTGAGCTAGGAGTCAGGAATGCTTCCAGGGGTGATCCCCATGATGTCCCTGTGTCATTTGAGCAGTGTTTCCATCATTTTCAGACATATTTAGACCTTAAAAGGACCCCCGGGGTGGCATGGCGACAAAAATACTCGGGTCTCCCATAGACTTACATTGAGCTCATTATTCTGTCCGAGTATCCGAGTATTCCAATTTGCTTCACCCGAGCAACGAGCACCCAAGCATTTTAGTGCTCGCCCATCACTAGTGGAGTGGTAAAGTGAATTTAAGCACTTTCTTTATTTTGAACATCTTACTTTTATTATGCTTTGATGCCTGGAAAAAACTTAAACCATACTAAGGAACATTAAATTCTTTTCGAATAACTTATCTGTCAATCAAATTTCCTGCAAAAAACAGTGTGAACTGAATAATTTGATTTTTGCTTTATCCAGATATTTCTAATTAATACCTGTGAAGCCATCATGATGTATAATGACTCATCCCAAAATTTGTATATGATGACAACATGGAAAAAAAAAAAAAAAGCCCCACAATATCATAGTCCGTCAGGCATGAGTCCATATTGAAGGGAAGTCGACATCAAAATGTCTTCAAGGGTTCCACCAAGAAGGTTAACCTGGCTCACAATTCTTGGTGGAACCCTTGAAGACATTTTGATGTCGACTTCCCTTCAATATGGACTCATCCCTGACGGACTATGATATTGTGGTTTTTATTTTTATTTTTTCCCATGTTGTCATCATATACAAATTTTGGGATGAGTCATTATACATCATTGGCTAACATATCAATTATTGCTAGGCAATTGGAATTTTCTTCTTATACAGGTGATGTGACGCCTACATTATTATTTTTGTGCTTAGGCGCAGTTCATGACCGCCTGTACTATGTTGCCGGGCGCCTGAAAATTTTTTTTTTAGGTGAGCGCATGCGCGATGCGATATTCGCTGCACTTATGCTTAATATACCTGCGACCGTTTAAACCTATCTATGACTACACAACAGACTAGTCTAGACATGGTAGTGACTGCCTTGCGCTGAACTTGATGTTTTGGGAGGTGCCACATGTGCGGATATGTTGGTAGGCAACTAGAATACTTTTCCTCGTGTAGGCGCTTTGACTGAGGTGCACCTCACAGCTGCCCGCACTATGTGGTTGGGCCTCTGAAAATGTCCTTATATGTGCGCACGTAAAACTTGATATGCGCCGTACTTATGTGCTATGTGCTATACACTTACGGCTGCCTGACTGATGTTACTAGGCAACTGAAATGTTTTCCTTTGCGCATGCGCTATGCCTTCATATCCAGTCACAATCCGTGGTTGTGTTTATCATGTTGCTGGGCGACCATATTGCTCAGACATGCGCTGCACTACCTATGTGTTGTAATCACTTCCTCTTTGACACTTCTTGCTTTCCATAGCGCCTGGACCACGCCACCGCCGTCACAGCTGGTATGCTCTTTCTTAATGATTTTCCTTGGTATTATAAATAGATCGTATTCCATAGTCTATACACACCTACCTTGACAAAGACACTGTTTATGTCGGAACGCGTGGGTCCAGCTACTCCACATGCCGTTATTTGGGGGATGTCTACCTTACAGGGTATATGATTATATAGGATCTAGTGGGATTTGCCTTCTTTGGTCTCTAAGATCCAATATAGCAAAAAAAAGAAAATGCAGTCACAAAGTCCAAAAATACAAAATTTTATTGATTAAAAAATCAGAAAGAAGGCAAGGAAGGGAAATGTGACCCAAATACACATAGTGAACAATAGGGCAAAGGAGAAGAACATGACCTCTACAAAGCAACAGATGTAACCTGTACTTCAATAGTAAATAGTATCAATTACATGACCTGACCAAAAAGAATATATAATATCAGCATAGCCACAGTCTACCTCAGTCCACATAAAGTGCGGCATTATATACAGAGAGGTGGGCAGGGATATACAGAGTATGATGGTCAAAATACCAATAAAGTCAAATAGTAACAGGCATCAGATGTAGCAAATAATGACCCAGTGGTGTAGAGGACAGCTGTCTCCGGGCCCTCCCCGACGCGCGTTTCAGAGTGAAACAAACACTCCTTCCTCAGGGGGCGTGGAGTCTGGGGTCAAATGTACCTCTATTTATATGGCCAGTAAGTTATGCGCACACGTGTTAAACGACACCGCCACTCACCAGCGCATACCACAGGACGCCGCTTCCGGAACAAACATGGGGCCCCATGTGATCCGGATAGCGACGTCACCGGAAGTGACGCGGCGGGCGGCGGTAAAGAAACCACGCGTGCGCAATATAACATAGTGCGATGGGCAGTTAAAAGGACGTGACCGTGAAAGAAACGCATATGTGCGATCCAAAAGAGATCGCAAACCTGCGTAGTTAATAAATGGCAGACAGAACTATATGCGATATAAACAGGTATGAGACACAAGTGCGATCCCGAAGAGATCGCAAACCTGCGTAACTACAAAAGTAGCAAAAAAAAAAAATAGAATTCTATGCGATTACAAAACAGATCTTTAAATAACAATCCATCAGGATACAATACCAACACACATATGCGATCCCAAAGGAATCGCAAACATGGGTAAACTCCAAATGGAGCGACACAAATCACATAACACTATATGCAATACAGGTAATATCTTAAATCAACAAAATACATAAGGATACAAAAAAGACACACATGCACAATATTATTTAGAGAAGAAAAGACATCAATGATAATATATGAAGATAGCTACCCAAACATGCGATCACACAGAATCGCAAAACTGTATTGAACTCAAAAGGCGCTGTAGGGAACGCATGGAAAACCATGCGATCTAAACAACACCAAAATATGAGCAAGATTAACAAATAAGAATAAAGGGTAACATATGCATGTGACTAACATAAAAACAAAAATTATATAATATAATACAAAGAAAAATAACAGAGAACATACAAAAAACAAAAAATACACTAAATAATAATGTCCATTCAAACAAAAAAGGAGAATAAATCCAAAATATCCAAAATCTTGATTGAAGGTAGATATGTCCTGTAGAATAACGAAATCACGGCCAACGACAAGACATGTGAAAACCTAAAATAGCAAACAAAGTATTAGAATATAATAAAACAAAACTATGCGGATCTGGGGAACAAAATGACTGCAGAAATGGGGGATCACAAAAAGGGAGCATAAGATATGTTTTCGTTGAGACCATTTGGATGGATAGTTTTAAGAGTCCAAATCCATCTAGTCTCTGTCTGGGCCAGCCGTCGAGATAGATTCCCTCCTCTGATATTAATATTAAGACAATCAATGCCTCGCACCTTCAATAAAGAACCATCACAATTATGATGTTCATAAAAGTGACTGGGCAATGTTTTTAACCCCTTCCCGACCCATGACGCCTACGTTGGTGTCATGAAAACCTGTGCCATCCCGACCCATGACGTCAACGTAGGCGTCATGCTATAAATCATGTTCCTGCGGGTCGGGTGACCGGAATCACTGAAAGGTCATCCGACCCGCAGGCACAGGACCCCTTGCGCATCACCACAGTGGGGTGGCTTAACCCCCACGTGGTTACGATCGCTCTGATTGGCTGTTAAAAGTCAAACAGCCAATCAGAGCGATTAGTAATATTTCACCACTGAAAAGTGGTGAAATATTACAATCCAGCCATGGCCGATGTTGCAATAGCATCGGCCATGGCTGGACACTGTGTTCCCACCCTCCCCACACCGAGTAACGGTGGTGATCGGCCGCCGCCGATTTATGGCGGCGAACGGTCACCGCCGTTACTATCATCTGCTGGCCGCTCTGATCCTATCCCCTCCGGTGTGCTCCGCTCCCCCCCGCCCTCCGATCACCCCCCCATGCCTGTCCTCACCTCCTCCACTCTTCTGCGGCCTCTTGATCCGTCCCGGCGTCCGCCCGGGACTCTTCATGGGCGCCGCCATCTTGGAAAATGCGCAGTGCGCCTTTCAAAGTACAATTTATTTTGATCACTATGATAAACTCTCACAGTGATCAAAATAAAAGTAAATGAACCCCCCCCTGTCATAGGTAGGGACAAAAAATAAAATAAAGAATTTTTTTTTTTCCTTTTAGGCCCTGTCCACACGTTGCGGATTTCGCTGCGGATCCGCAGCGGATTTCGCTGCTGATCCGCAGCTGATTTCACTGCTGATCCACAGCTGATTTCGCTGCTGATCCGCAGCTGATTTCGCTGCTGATTTCGCTGCTGATCCGCAGCTGATTTCGCTGCTGATCCGCAGCTGATTTCGCTGCTGATCCGTAGCGGATTTCGCTGCTGATCCGCAGCTGATTTCGATGCTGATTTCGCTGCTGATCCGCAGCTGATTTCGCTGCTGATCTGCAGCTGATTTCGCTGCTGATCCGCAGCTGATTTCGCTGCGTATCAGCAGCGGATTTCGCTGCTTATCCGCAGCGGATTTCGCTGCTGATCCGCAGCGGATTTCGCTATTGATCCGCAGCTGATTTCGCTGCTGATCCGCAGCGGATTTCGCTGCTGATCCGCAGCGGATTTCGCTGCTGATCCGCAGTGGATTTCACTGCTGATCCGCAGCGGATTTCGCTGCTGATACGCAGCTGATTTCGCTGCTGATCCTGTCACGCGGTCTTATGATATGTGTACGATGTCAGTAAACTATTCTTAAAGAACAACACTCTATACAACATATAGATTAGCAACATCAGCATGTAAATATAGAATAGATTTACCTGACACGATATCCGTTGAACTCAGGGTTAATCTTGAGGACTTGATACACTGTCACAGGAAAGAGGAGGACCGGGGGTCTAACCTGACCCTAAACTGGGGTCCTAACTAATCCCTCACCTTGGAGGTACTGATAATGGTTCAGAGGTCCAAGTCTCCAGCCTAACCCTGTCTCCTATCAGTCCCTGAACCCTGTAATCAGTCCTAAGAAGGATTCTGATTACCACCAAAGGGATATGGGCTGATCTCTGCTAAATACACAGATTAGACATATAAGACAGACTGGAGAAAACACAGACTTGCATACACACTCAAACACAGAAGGAACATAAATGATCTGGGATATTAAACTCTAAGCAAGGTGAGCTTAAAACAACTAAGGAGCTCTTTAACTTAAGTCTATACAGATACAATCCTATCTGTGGTCTGCATGAAGAATTTCACTGGCAACTCCCAAACAGACAACCAGAGATTTAAAGGAAACCAATCAACAAATAATTAATTGCAGCCGGGAGAAACTGCACCCAGTCCCAGAACTGAGCACAGACAGAATTAACTCCCTAACTGCCAAACACAAAGAAACAGCAACTCAGCTGTGAGAAGTCAGAATGTGCAACCGCGACGATCTTCGTGGCGATGCACACATGACAGTACCCCCCCTTCTACGAGGGGCCTCCGGACCCTCAGGGCCAGGTTTGCCCGGGTGAGTTCTGTGGAAGGTCCGCACCAAACGATCTGCGTTAATGTCAACGCAGGAACCCACGTCCTCTCCTCTGGACCATACCCCTTCCAATGCACCAAGTACTGAAGGGACCGGCGATTCAGACGTGAGTCAATGATCTTTGACACTTGAAACTCCAAGTTACCATTGACCACCACTGGAGGAGGAGGTAGAGGAGATGGTATGACTGGTGCCACGTACCTCTTAAGTAATGACTTGTGGAACACATTATGAATTTTAAACGTAGGAGGGAGGTCCAGACGAAATGCCACAGGATTAATTATGGAACTGATCCTGTACGGCCCGATGAATCTGGGGCCCAGCTTCCAGGAGGGAACTTTAAGTTTTATATTCCTGGTAGACAACCATACCAGATCGTTCACATTAAGATCTGGACCAGAAACTCTCCTCCTATCAGCCATACGTTTATAACGGTTCCCCATAGCACTCAGATTATTCAATACACCTCTCCACACTGAAGCAAGTGACGACGAGAAACGCTCCTCCTCAGGAACCCCAGAAGGGCCCCCCCCATTGAAAGTACAAAACTGGGGATGAAAACCATATGCCCCAAAAAACGGGGATTTACCAGTGGACTCGCTCCGCCTGTTGTTAAGAGCGAACTCTGCCAGAGGCAAGAAAGAAGACCAGTCCTCCTGGTTCTCTGAGACAAAACACCGAAGATAAGTCTCTAGGCTTTGATTCAGACGCTCTGTCTGACCATTGGTCTGCGGATGAAAAGCCGAGGAAAATGACAATTGCATCCCCCGACGTAAACAAAATGCCCTCCAAAACTTGGACACAAACTGAGACCCCCTATCTGACAGCACATCAGAAGGCAACCCATGAAGTCTCACAATCTCCCCAATGAACACCTGCGCCAGAGTTTTAGCATTAGGGAGGGCAGGAAGAGCAATGAAATGTGCCATCTTACTGAACCTGTCAACAACCACCAGTATGACAGTCTTCCCTGACGACTGAGGAAGGTCCGTGATGAAGTCCATAGACAAATGAGTCCATGGACGCTCCGGAAGTTTCAAGGGTAAGAGGGTCCCAGACGGACGGGTATGAGGGGTCTTAGAGCGAGCACAAACCCCACAGGACGCGACAAAAGTTAAAACATCTTTATTAACGTTAGGCCACCAAAACCGGCGAGAAAGGAGATCTAAAGTAGCCTTACTCCCTGGATGTCCTGCTAAAGCAGAATTATGATGTGCCTCAATAACCTTTTGTCTCAACTGATTTGGGACAAACAGTCTCCCTGGAGGTCCTGCAGGGGCGTCCCCCTGAACCTCTAATACCTCCTCCTCAAGCTCAGAACATACAGCCGACACTACCACCCCCTCCTGAAGGATAGGAATCGGGTCATCCATTTTCCCGGCCCCTGGGAAACTGCGAGACAAGGCATCCGCCTTAACATTCTTAGATCCAGGGCGATAAGTGACAACTAGAGTTGAGCGATACTTTCCGATATGCTAAAGTATCGGAATCGGAATGGTATCGCCGATATCACTAAAATATCGGCGATACCCGATACCGAAGTCCCATGTAAGTCTATGGGAACAAAATATCGCAACTAAAAAAACCCCATTCTTTCCTTGTAAACACTAAATATACACACATAGAATACATATATATATATATACATGTCATTGTGACATATATATATACATATATGTATAGTTTATACACTTCTACATAGTAAAATATCCTTTGATTCAATTGCCGGGTAAAGCCGGCTTCAGTGAAAAGACAGAAGCACCAGACATGAAATGACACTTGGTGTACATAGGGTTAAACATTTCTTTTCATGTCCTTTGCTATCTAATTTGCACAAACAATTAAATCAGACTATGTGTGCAAAATTTCACACCTGTAGGGGTTAATTAAAGGTGTAAATTCGTTGTAAAAAAAACGGACTTTTTTGCTACGAATTTACACCTTTAATTAACCCCTAGAGGTGTGAAATTTTGCACACATAGTCTGATTTAATTGTTTGTGCAAATTAGATAGCAAAGGACATGAAAAGACATGGTTAACCCTATGTACACCAAGTGTCATTTCATGTCGGGTCACCCGACATGAAATGACACTTGGTGTACATAGGGTTAAACATTTCTTTTCATGTCCTTTGCTATCTAATTTGCACAAACAATTAAATCAGACTATGTGTGCAAAATTTCACACCTCTAGGGGTTAATTAAAGGTGTAAATTCGTTGTAAAAAAACGGACTTTTTTGCTACGAATTTACACCTTTAATTAACCCCTAGAGGTGTGAAATTTTGCACACATAGTCTGATTTAATTGTTTGTGCAAATTAGATAGCAAAGGACATGAAAAGACATGGTTAACCCTATGTACACCAAGTGTCATTTCATGTCGGGTTCTGCATTTTCACAAAAGCCGGCAATTGAATTAGCGGCTATTATACTATGTAGAAGTGTATGAACTACAAATATAAATATATATATATATGTGTCACAAATTCAATGACATGTATATAAATATATGAGGTGTAAAATTGCTGAAAAAAAATGCGTGGGCTCCCGCCCTATTTTCGCAACCAGACAGACAAAGCCAGTGAGTGGGGGCAGATAATAATAGCCCAGAGAGGGACCATTATTTTTGCCCCCCCCCGGCTACTAACATCTGCCCCCAGACACCCCAGGAAAGACAAATCTATAATTAGATTCGCCCTTTCTGGCACTTTGCCCGTCTATTCCCATTGCCCTGTAGCGGTGGCGAATGGGTTAATATGGGGTTAAAGCCACCTTGCTATTGAAAGGTGACCTTAAGCCAGGTTAATAATTGAGAGCTGTCAATTAGACAACTATCAATTATTAATCCTATTGCATGAAATAAAAATAAAACACACACACTTTAATTAAAAATCATTTTAATGAAATAAAGACACATGTTTTTGACCATCTTTTATTTTACTGCAAAAACCATTTCCTGTAATAAAAATAAAATAAAAAAGCAAAATTATTCTTACCTATCCCATGCACAGTCAGGTCCCACGGTGTAATCCTTCAGAAAGGGTTAATGTTTACTGCAGGGACCGCAGCTAATGCTGCAGCCTCACAGTAAACCCCAAATGAATGAGTTCCTCTCCTGCCTGACAGGAGAGTAAAGGCTGGGTGTCACATAACGATACACCAGCGATCCCGACAACGATATGCACTTGTCAGGATCGCTGGTGTATCGCTACATGATCGCTGCTGAGCTGCCAAACAGGCAGCTCAGGCAGCGATCTGGGACAGCGACACTGCGGGTAACATCGCTTAAGGGCCCGTCTCACATAGCGATATCGCTACCGAGATCGCTGCTGAGTCACTAGTTTTGTGACGCAGCAGCGAGCTCACCAGCGATATCGCTGTGTGTGACATTCAGCGACGATCAGCCCCCCTGCCGGGTATCGCTGATCGTCGCAGAAATGTCAGGACCTTTTTTTGATCGCTGGTTATCCCTCTGACAGGCACGCATCGCTGCGTGTGACAGGCGGGAAACCAGCGATCAAAGGTCCTGACATTTCAGCGACGATCAGCGATACCCGGCAGGGGGGCTGATCGTCGCTGAATGTCACACACAGCGATATCGCTGGTGAGCTCGCTGCTGCGTCACAAAACTAGTGACTCAGCAGCGATCTCGGTAGCGATATCGCTATGTGAGACGGGCCCTTAAGTGGAAAGCTTAATTGATTGCTTTCCACTTTCACTTCAGGTCAGCCAGGGACACAATCAGTGACGTCAGAGGGAACTGATTAACAAAAATAGGGGTTCCCTTCGAAAAAAAAATGGCGTGGGGTCCCCCTATTTTTGTTAACCAGCCAGATGAAGCAGACCGCTGAGGCCTGGATTTTCAGGCTGTTAAGGAGCCAAGATCCATGGACCTTGCCAGCCTGATAATACCAGGCCACAGCAGTCTGCATATCTTGGCTGATTAACAAAAATAGGGGATCCCCTCGAAAAAAAATTGGCTGTGGGGTCCCCCCTATTTTTGTTAACCAGCCAGATGAAGCAGACCGCTGAGGCCTGGATTTTCAGGCTGTTAAGGAGCCAAGATCCATGGACCTTGCCAGCCTGATAATACCAGGCCACAGCAGTCTGCATATCTTGGCTGATTAACAAAAATAGGGGATCCCCTCGAAAAAAATTGGCGTGGGGTCCCCCCTATTTTTGTTAACCAGCCAGATGAAGCAGACCGCTGAGGCCTGGATTTTCAGGCTGTTAAGGAGCCAAGATCCATGGACCTTGCCAGCCTGATAATACCAGGACCACAGCAGTCTGCATATCTTGGCTGATTAACAAAAATAGGGGATCCCTCGAAAAAAATTAGCGTGGGGTCCCCCCTATTTTTGTTAACCAGCCAGATGAAGCAGACCGCTGAGGCCTGGTTTTTCAGGCTGGTAAGGATCCAATATCCATGGACCTTGCAAGCCTGATAATACCAGGCCACAGCAGTCTGCTTAGCTTGGCTGGTTAACAAAAATAGGGATCCCTCGAAAAAAAACGGCGTGGGGATCCCCCTATTTTTGTTAACCAGCCAAGTAAATGCAGACTGCTGCGGCCTGGTATTAAAAGACTGTCAAGGCCCATGGATTTTGGCCTCAACAGCCTGATAATACCAGGCTACAGCAGCCCACATTTGGCGCATCAAAAGATGTGCCAATTGTGGCACTTTACCCGGCTCTTCCCACTTGCCCTGTAGCGGTGGCAAGCGGGGTAATAAGGGGTTATTGTCACCGTTGATTGCACGGTGACAATAAGCCGGTTAATAATGGAGAGGTGTCAATAAGACACCGATCCATTATTAATCCCAAAGTTATTAAATGTGTAAAAAAAAGACAAAGCAAGAAAAAAGTATTTTAATGAAATAAAAGAGACAACACAGTTTTCATTTCTTTTATTATACTCTCATTCCTGCGACGCCATCGATCTCCTGTAAAAAAAGAAAAAAAACAAACCAACAGTATACCACCTGTCCGACGCAGTCCATAACGATAGTCCCACGACGATCCAGCTCTGCTACATCGCAATGACAGGCAGAGCCTGTCATTGCAACGCAGCACAGCTGATTACCTGCTTCCCCGGCGGTGACGTCATCGGACTGACTGCTTTACGGCCGGGATTACCCAGCAGTCACTGCAGTTATCGCGAGAAACTGCATGTGACCGCCGGGGAGAAGAAGGATGGCGGCCATGAAGCAGTCCAGGACGTGACCGCCGGAGATCTTCTGCCAGGTAAGTGCCGCTGACTCCTGACAGACCCGACTGACGGACACTGACAGTGACAGTGACATCCCGATTCCGGTATCCGATAAGACGAAAATATCGGAACTCGGAATCGGAATTCCGATACAGTTAATATCGGCCGATACCCGATATTTGCAGTATCAGAATGCTCAACACTAGTGACAACAAAATTAAACCTGGTAAAAAACAACGACCATCGAGCTTGTCTGGAATTCAGACGTTTTGCCGATTCTAGATACAGCAGGTTCTTGTGATCAGTAATGACGGTGACCGGGTGGACTGCCCCCTCCAAAAAGTGACGCCATTCTTCAAAAGCCAACTTAATGGCCAAAAGTTCCCTATTGCCGATATCATAATTCCTTTCGGCGGACGACAATTTCTTAGAAAAGAAAGCGCACGGATGCCATTTACCAGGGGACGGACCCTGGGACAATATTGCACCCACCCCTACGTCAGACGCGTCCACCTCCAAAACGAACGGCTGTGATGCATCTGGTTGGATGAGAACGGGTGCCGAAGCAAAACATTTTTTCAAAGAGGAAAAAGCTTGGCAAGCTTTGTCCGACCATTTAGAAAAATCCGTCCCTTTTCTTGTCATGTCAGTGAGAGGTTTGACAACAGATGAGAAATTACAAATAAATTTCCGGTAGTAGTTAGCAAACCCCAGAAAATGCTGCAGAGCCTTAAGATCCTCTGGCTGATCCCATTCAAGCACTGCTCTCACCTTTTCAGGGTCCATACGGAAACCGGAGGCTGACACCAAGAAACCCAAAAACTGAAGTTCCTGTACGGCGAATACACACTTTTCCAGTTTGGCGTATAGTTTATTGTCTCGCAAGATCTGCAACACCTGTCTCACATGCTCCTGGTGAGACACAAGATCTGGCGAGTAAATTAAAATGTCATCCAAATATACGACCACAAACAGCCCCACCAGATGACGAAAAATGTCATTAACAAAATGTTGGAATACTGCTGGTGCAGTAGTCAGACCAAAAGGCATGACAAGGTTCTCATAATGTCCCTCCGGCGTGTTAAACGCCGTTTTCCACTCATCCCCCTCTTTTATCCTAATCAGATTATACGCCCCCCTGAGATCCAATTTAGAGAACCATTTGGCGCCAACAATTTGATTGAAGAGATCAGGAATCAGAGGGAGTGGATACGGATCTCGAACAGTAATCCGATTAAGTTCGCGGAAATCCAAGCAAGGGCGTAGGCCTCCATCTTTTTTCTTCACAAAGAAGAACCCCGCGGCCACTGGGGAAGATGAAGGTCTAATATGCCCTTTGGCCAGACTTTCCGAAATATAATCTTTCATAGCCTGCCTCTCAGGACCAGAAAGGTTATATAACCTAGCTTTAGGTAACTTAGCATCAGGAAGTAAATTAATAGAGCAGTCATACACGCGATGAGGAGGCAACTCCTGACACCCCTCCTCAGAGAACACATCCCCAAAGTCCTCCAAAAAAGGAGGCAAAGTACTAGGCACGACCGCACTGATGACTGTGTTCATGCAGTTACTTTTGCAAAACTCACCCCATTGGCTTATCTCTCTGGACTGCCAATTAATCTCAGGGTTATGTTTAACCAACCAAGGAAGTCCCAACACAATAGGAGTAGGTAGACCCTCCAACACATAACAAGATAATAGTTCCCTATGTATTGCCCCTACCCGAAGGTCAATGTTATGAACCTCATGAACAAAGCTACCTTGGCCGAGAGGCCTGGCGTCAATGGAGAATATAGGGATCGGTTTGACCAATACACTCAGATGCATACCTTGAGCCTGAGCAAACTGAGCGTCAACCAGATTAGCCCCGGACCCACTATCAAGAAGAACAGAAAATCTCTCCACTCTCGTACCAACCACCACCTCCACTGGTACAAGGAACTGAGAAGAACTAGCGGACGAAATACATACTCCCAGATTGTCGTCCACCACACAACCTGGGATTAACAGTTTTCCGGCGACTTCTTGTTCAACAAGGCACGGGACGGACATCCCCCAACAAAATGTCCCTCTTTCCCGCAGAAGAAACACCTTCTAGTCCTGCGGCGTACCGCCAATCCCCTCCTACGAAATGATGTCCCTCCCAACTGCATAGGCTCCTCCGAACAGACAAGGGGAACCTCAACATAAGGGACTTTAGTAGTAGGTGGAGTAACAACAGGGGGCGGAGTTACCTCGCACCTCTCCCGGAGCCGTCTATCAGTACGGATAGCCAGGGCCATAGCAGCCTCCAGTGATGGAGGAGAATCATACTGAGCCAAAACGTCCTTTAATTTGTCAGAAAGCCCATGACAAAACTGGCTCCTAAGAGCTGGGTCATTCCACTGAGTATCTGTAGCCCATCTACGGAACTCAGAAGCAAATTCCTCCGCCGGACGATCTCCCTGCTGTATCTTACGTAATTTTGTCTCAGCAAGAGAGACCCGATCTGGGTCATCATATACCAAACCCAGGGCAGTAAAAAATCGATCTACTGACTGTAGAGCCGGGGATCCCGGAGGAAGGGAAAATGCCCAGGATTGAGGGTCCCCTTGTAGGAGCGAGATAACAATTCCCACTCTCTGCTCTTCACTCCCTGATGATCGAGGCCGAAGCCGAAAATACAATTAATTGCAGCCGGGAGAAACTGCACCCAGTCCCAGAACTGAGCACAGACAGAATTAACTCCCTAACTGCCAAACACAAAGAAACAGCAACTCAGCTGTGAGAAGTCAGAATGTGCAACCGCGACGATCTTCGTGGCGATGCACACATGACAGATCCGCAGCGGATTTCGCTGCGTATCCGCAGCGGATTTAGCTGCTGATCCGCAGCGGATATCGCTGCTGATCCACAGCTGATTTCGTTGCTGATCCGCAGTGGATTTCGCTGCTGATCCGCAGCTGATTTCACTGCTGATCCGCAGCTGATTTCGCTGCTGATCCGCAGCTGATTTCGCTGCTGATTTCGCTGCTGATCCGCAGCTGATTTCGCTGCTGATCCGCAGCTGATTTCGCTGCTGATCCGTAGCGGATTTCGCTGCTGATCCACAGCTGATTTCGCTGCTGATTTCGCTGCTGATCCGCAGCTGATTTCGCTGTTGATCTGCAGCTGATTTCGCTGCTGATTCGCAGCTGATTTCGCTGCGTATCAGCAGCGGATTTCGCTGCTTATCCGCAGCGGATTTCGCTGCTGATCCGCAGCGGATTTCGCTATTGTTCCGCAGCTGATTTCGCTGCTGATCCGCAGCGGATTTCGCTGCTGATCCGCAGCGGATTTCGCTGCTGATCCGCAGTGGATTTCACTGCTGATCCGCAGCGGATTTCGCTGCTGATACGCAGCTGATTTCGCTGCTGATCCGCAGCGGATTTCGCTGCGTATCCGCAGCGGATATCGCTGCCGATCCACAGCTGATTTCGTTGCTGATCCGCAGTGGATTTCGCTGCTGATCCGCAGCTGATTTCGCTGCTGATCCGCAGCTGATTTCGTTGCTGATCCGCAACTGATTTCGCTGCTGATCCGCAGCTGATTTCGCTGTGTATCCGCAGCGGATTTCGCTGCTGATCCGCAGCTGATTTCGCTGCTGATACGCAGCTGATTTCGCTGCTGATCCGCAGCGGATTTCGCTGCTGATCCGCAGTGGATTTCGCTGCTGATCCGCAGCTGATTTCGCTGCTGATCCGCAGCTGATTTTGCTGCTGATCCGCAGCGGATTTCTCTGTTGATCCACAGCTGATTTCGCGGCTGATCCGCAGCGGATTTCGCTGCTGATCCGCAGCGGATTTCGCTGCTGATCCGCAGCTGATTTCGCTGCTGATCCGCAGCTGATTTCGCTGCTGATCCGCAGCGGATTTCGCTGCTGATCCGCAGCGGATTTGGCGCTGCGGATCCACAGCAGATCCAGAAACCATGTACAGTACAATGTAAATAAATGGTAAAATAAAACGCTGTGCACATGCTGCGGATTTTTCAGCGCGGATTTGCTGCGGTTTTAAATCCGCAGCATGTCAATTCTTTCTGCGGATTCCGCAGCGGTGTTACACCTATTCCATTATAGTTGTAAACCGCAGGGAAAAACCGCAGCAAATCCGCGCTAAATTCGCAGGTAAAAGGCAGGTCATTTTACCTGTGGATTTTAGAAAAATCCGCGAGTGAATCCGCAACGTGTGCACGGGGCCTCAGGGTTAGGCTGGGTTCATATTGCATTATGGCAGTCCGTTAGATGGACTGCGTTTCACCGCGGTATAACGCGGTGTAACGCAGTCCGTTAACGCTGCCATTCACCCCATTTGTGTGCGCATCGCAACGCATGCCATAAAGCGGCATGCGTTCGCGACGTGCTGTCATTCACGTGTTGAACGGGCTGGTAAAACGCAATATGAACCCAGCCTTAGGGTTAGGGTTAGAATTTGGGTTACGGTTAGAATTTGGGTTAGGGTTGGAATTTTGGGGTTTGGGTTGGAATTAGGGTTAGGGTTGGGATTAGGGTTAGGTTTGTGGTTAGGGTTAGAGTTAGGATAAGTGTTAGGGGTGTTTTGGGGTTAGGGTTGGGATTAGGGTTAGGCTTGTGGTTAGGTTTATGGTTAGAGTTGGGATTAGGGTTAGGGATGTGTTGGGGTTAGGGTTATGGTTAGGGTTTGTATTAGGGTTAGGGGTGTGTAGGGGTTAGGGTTGGGGTTAGGGGTGTGTTGGGGTTAGGGTTGGAGTTAGAATTGAGGGGTTTCCACTATTTAGGCACATCAGGGGGTCTCCATACGCGACATGGCGCCACCATTGATTCCTGCAAATTTTGCGTTCAAAAAGTCAAACAGTGCTCCCTTTATTCCAAGCCCCGACGTATGCCCAAACAGTGGTTTACCCCCACATATGGGGTATCAGCGTACTCTGGAAAAATTGCACAACAACTTTGGGGGTCTAATTTCTCCTGTTAACATTGGGAAAATAAAAAATTGGGGACTAAAGATCATGTTTGTGGAAAAAATATGATTTTTTTATTTTCATGCCCGGGCGTTATAAACTTCTGTGTAGCCTTGGAGGTTCAAAGTGCTCACTACACATCTAGATAAATTATTTGCGGGGTCTAGTTTCCAAAATGGGGTCACTTGTGGGGAGTTTCTACAGTTGAGGCACATCAGGGGCTCTGCAAACGTAACATGACGCCCGCAGACCATTCCATCAAGTGGGCATTTCAAAACGACACTACTTCCCTTCCGAGCCCCGACGTGCGCCCATACAGTAGTTTTCTCCCACATATGGGGTATCAGCAGGGCCGGCGTCAGCACCCGGCACACCCGGGCAAGTGCCCGGGCCCTGAGCAGGCGGGGGGGCCCACTCGCAGTCTGGCACCCCCCCGCCCGTTAGCGGAGGAGAGCGGTGTCAGCGCCGCCACTGGGCCCCCCCCCCGCTTGCTCAGGGCCCCGGCATCAGCTGGCACAATACTCACCTCTCCCGTGCCTCCGCTGCCGCAGCTCCGGGCTCCAGGGGGTGCCGGCGCTTCCTCTCACAGCAGGCCGCTGAATGACGTCATCATTCAGCGGCCGGCTGTGGCACAGAGCGCGCGGACGTCGGACAGGTAAGACGTGTGTGTGTATGTCTCTGTGTGTGTCTGTGTGTATGTAGTGCGGTGCTTTGTGTGTGTGTGTGTGTGTGCGTGTGTGTGTATAAGTATGTGAGAGAGTGCTTGTGTGCTGTCTGTGTGTGATGATAGGCAGGCATTGCTGATAATGGGGAGGCATTGATGTTGATGATGGGGAGAAGATGATAATGGGCAGGCATTGCTGATAATGGGGAGGCATTGATGATGATGATGGGGAGAAGATGATAATGGGCAGGCATTGCTGATAATGGGGAGGCATTGGTGATGATGGGGAGAAGATGATGATAATGGGCAGGCATTGATGATGGGGAGAAGATGATGATGGGCAGGCATTGATGATGATGGGGAGGAGATGATGATGGGCAGGCATTGCTGATAATGGGGAGGCATTGATGGTGATGGGGAGAAGATGATGATAATGGGCAGGCATTGATGATGATGGGGAGAAGATGATGATGGGCAGGCATTGATGATGATGGGGAGGAGATGATGATGATGGGCAGGCATTGATGATAATGGGGAGGCCATGATGATGATGGGGAGGCAATGATGATGATAATGGGGAGTCTTTCCACAGCGCCCTTTCCTGAGCTGTAACAGTGCAGAACGCAGTACAGCGCAGAGGAGAGCTCCATATTTTGTATGGAGCATTATATGGGGACCAGTATCCTGTATGGAGCATTATATGGGGACCAGTATCCTGTATGGAGCATTATATTGGGTCCAGTATCCTGTATGGAGCATTATATTGGGTCCAGTATTCTGTATGGAGCATTATATGGGGGGTGACATCCTGCATGGGGTATTATATGGGTGATGAGGGGGAGACTGTGGTGCCCATAATATTGTATGGAGGACTGTACTGTCCAGTCTGTACTGTGCGCTGTGAGGATTTGGCGGTTTTTGAGCTATTGTACAATTTACAATAGATATCACTCATGTAATGTAAGAAGAGAAGTACAGTCAGGGCCAGAAATATTTGGACAGTGACACAATTTTCGCGAGTTGGGCTCTGCATGCCACCACATTGGATTTGAAATGAAACCTCTACAACAGAATTCAAGTGCAGATTGTAACGTTTAATTTGAAGGGTTGAACAAAAATATGTGTTAGAAAATGTAGGAATTGTACACATTTCTTTACAAACACTCCACATTTTAGGAGGTCAAAAGTAATTGGACAAATAAACATAACCCAAACAAAATATTTTTATTTTCAATATTTTGTGGCGAATCCTTTGGAGGCAATCACTGCCTTAAGTCTGGAACCCATGGACATTACCAAACACTGGGTTTCCTCCTTCTTAATGCTTTGCCAGGCCTTTACAGCCGCAGCCTTCAGGTCTTGCTTGTTTGTGGGTCTTTCCCTCTTAAGTCTGGATTTGAGCAAGTGAAATGCATGCTCAATTGGGTTAAGATCTGGTGATTGACTTGGCCATTGAAGAATGTTCCACTTTTTTGCACTCATGAACTCCTGTGTAGCTTTGGCTGTATGCTTGGGGTCATTATCCATCTGTACTATGAAGCGCCGTCCAATCAAGTTTGCAGCATTTGGCTGAATCTGGGCTGAAAGTATATCCAGTACACTTCAGAATTCATCCGGCTACTCTTGTCTGCTGTTATGTCATCAATAAACACAAGTGACTCAGTGCCATTGAAAGCCATGCATGCCCATGCCATCACGTTGCCTCCACCATGTTTTACAGAGGATGTGGTGTGCCTTGGATCATGTGCCGTTCCCTTTCTTCTCCAAACTTTTGGCTTCCCATCATTCTGGTACAGGTTGATCTTTGTCTCATCTGTCCATAGAATACTTTTCCAGAACTGAGCTGGCTTCTGGAGGTGTTTTTCAGCAAATTTAACTCTGGCCTGTCTATTTTTGGAATTGATGAATGGTTTGCATCTAGATGTGAACCCTTTGTATTTACTTTCATGGAGTCTTCTCTTTACTGTTGACTTAGAGACAGATACACCTACTTCACTGAGAGTATTCTGGACTTCAGTTGATGTTGTGAACGGGTTCTTCTTCACCAAAGAAAGTATGCGGCGATCATCCACCACTGTTGTCTTCCGTGTGCTCCCAGGTCTTTTTGGATTGATGAGTTCACCAGTGCTTTCTTTCTTTCTCAGGATGTACCAAATTGTAGATTTTGCCACTTCTAATGTTGTAGCAATTTCTTGGATGGGTTTTTTTCTGTTCTTGCAGCTTAAGGATGGCTTGTTTCACCTGCATGGAGAGCTCCTGTGACCGCATGTTTCCTTCACAGCAAAACCTTCCAAATGCAAACACCACACCTCAAATCAACTCCGGCCCTTTCATCTGCTTAATTGAGAATGACATAACAAAGGGATTGCCCACACCTGTCCATGAAATAGCCTTGGAGTCATTTGTCCAATTACTTTTGGTCCCTTTAAAAACAGGGTGGCACATGTTAAGGAGCTGAAACTCCTAAACCCTTCATCCAATTTTAATGTGGATACCCTCAAATGAAAGCCGAAAGTCTGAACTTCAACTGCATCTGATTTGTTTTGTTTCAAATTCATTGTGGTAATGTCTAGAACCAAAATTAGATAAATGTTGTCTCTGTCCAAATATTTATGGACCTAACTGTATTTGGCATTGTACTGTACCCATATTTCTCTGCTTTATCTGTGCATCATGAATCGTGGTCTGTGTTAACCCCTTCATGACCCAGCCTATTTTGACCTAAATGACCTGGCCATTTTTTGCAATTCTGACCAGTGTCCCTTTATGAGGTAATAACTCAGGAACGCTTCAACGGATCCTAGCGATTCTGAGACTGTTTTTTCGTGACATATTGGGCTTCATGTTAGTGGTAAATTTAGGTCGATAATTTTTGCGTTTATTTGTGAAAAAAATGGAACTTTGGCCAAAATTTTGAAAATTTCGCAATTTTCAAATTTTGAATTTTTATTCTGTTAAACCAGAGAGTTATGTGACACAAAATAGTTAATAAATAACATTTCCCACATGTCTACTTTACATCAGCACAATTTTGGGAACAACATTTTTTTTTGTTAGGAAGTTATAAGGGTTAAAAGTTGACCAGCGATTTCTCATTTTTACAGCAAAATTTACAAAACCATTTTTTTTTAGGGACCACCTCACATTTGAAGTCACTTTGAGGGGTCTATATGGCAGAAAATACCCAAAAGTGACACCATTATAAAAACTGCACCCCTCAAGCTACTCAAAACTACATTCAAGAAGATTATTAACCCTTCAGGTGCTTCACAGGAACTAAAGCAACGTGGAAGGAAAAAATGGACATTTTAATTTTTCCAACAAAATTTTTCTTTTAGCATCAATTTTTTCATTTTTGCATGGGCATCAGGATAAAATGGACCCTAAAATTTGTTGGGCAATTTCTCCTGAGTATACAGATACCTCATATGTGGTCATAAACCACTGTTTGGGCGCACGGCAGGGCTCAGAAGGGAAGGAGCGCCATTTGACTTTTTGAATGGAAAATATGCTGGAATATTTAGCGGATGCCATGTCGCATTTGGAGAGTCCCTGTGTGCCTAAACATTGGAGCTCCCCCACAAGTGACCCCATTTTGGAAACTAGACCCCCAAAGGAACTTATCTAGATGCAGAGTGAGCACTTTGAACCTCCAGGTGCTTCACAAATTGATCCGTAAAAAAAAGAAAGTACTTTTTTTTTCACAAAAATTTTCTTTTAGCCTCAGTTTTTTCATTTTCACATGGGCAACAGTATAAATTGGATCTAAAATTTGTTGGGCAATTTCTCCTGAGTACACCAATACCTCATATGTGGCATAAACCACTGTTTGGGCGCACGGCAGGGCTCAGAAGGGAAGGAGCGCCATTTGACTTTTTGAATGGAAAATATGCTGGAATATTTAGCGGATGCCATGTCGCATTTGGAGAGTCCCTGTGTGCCTAAACATTGGAGCTCCCCCACAAGTTACCCCATTTTGGAAACTAGACCCCCAAGGAACTTATCTAGATGCAGAGTGAGCACTTTGAACCCCAAGTGCTTCACAAATTGATCCGTAAAAAAAAGAAAGTACTTTTTTTTTCACAAAAATTTTCTTTTAGCCTCAGTTTTTTCATTTTCACATGGGCAACAGTATAAATTGGATCCTAAAATTTGTTGGGCAATTTCTCCTGAGTACACAGATACCTCATATGTGGTCATAAACCACTGTTTGGGCGCACGGCAGGGCTCAGAAGGGAAGGAGCGCCATTTGACTTTTTGAATAGAAAATATGCTGGAATATTTAGCGGTTGCCATGTCGCATTTGGAGAGTCCCTGTGTACCTAAACATTGGAGCTCCCCACAAGTGACCCCATTTTGGAAACTAGACCCCCTAAGGATCTTATCTAGATGCATAGTGAGCACTTTGAACCCCCAGGTGCTTCACAGAAGTTTATAACGCCGGGCCATGAAAATAAAAAAATCATATTTTTTCCACAAACATGATCTTTTAGTCCCCAATTTTTTTATTTTCCCAAGGGTAACAGGAGAAATTAGACCTCAAAAGTTGTTGTCCAATTTGTCCTGAGTACGCTGATATCCCATATGTGGGAGAAAACTACTGTATGGGCACACTTCGGGGCTCGGAAGGGAAATAGTGACGTTTTGAATTGCCGACTTGATGGAATGGTCTGCGGGCGTCATGTTACGTTTGCAGAGTCCCTGATGTGCCTAAACAGTATAAACTCCCCACAAGTGACCCCATTTTGGAAACTAGACCCGCAAGGAACTTATCTAGATGTGTGGTGAGCACTTTGAACCCCCAAGTTCTTCACAGAAGTTTATAACGCAGAGCCGTGAAAATAAAAAATCATTTTTTTTCCACAAAAATAAATTTTTTAGTCCCCAATTTTTTTTCCCAACAGTAACAGGAGAAATTAGACCCCCAAAGTTGTTGTGCAATTTTTCCCGAGTACGCTGATACCCCATATGTGGGGGTAAACCACTTTTTGGGCACACATCGGGGCTTGGAATAAAGGGAGCACTGTTTGACTTTTTGAACGCAAAATTTGCAGGAATCAATGGTGGCGCCATGTCGCATATGGAGATCCCCTGATGTACCTAAATAGTGGAAACCCCTCAATTCTAACTTCAACCCTAACCCCAACACACCCTAACCCCTACACACCCCTAACCCTAATACAAACCCTAACCATAACCCTAACCCCAACACACCCCTAACCCTAATCCCAACTCTAACCATAAACCTAACCACAAGCCTAACCCTA
The DNA here is from genome assembly GCA_033576555.1 of Oophaga sylvatica. NCBI lineage: Eukaryota > Metazoa > Chordata > Amphibia > Anura > Dendrobatidae > Oophaga > Oophaga sylvatica. The sequence continues at coordinate 14,291 of JARQOD010007394.1, read as the reverse complement.
ATCCCAACCCTAACCCCAAAACACCCCTAATGCTTATCCCAACCCTAACCCTAATCCCAACCTTAACCCTAATTCCAACCCTAACCCTAATTCCAACCCTAACCCTAGTTCTAACCCTTACCCTAGTTCTAACCCTTACCCTAGTTCTAACCCTAACCCTAGTTCTAACCCTAAGGCTGGGTTCATATTGCGTTTTACCAGCCCGTTCAACACGTAGCGTTGACGGGCTGGTAACGGTATAGCATAACGCGATCGCGTTATGCTATACCCGCTAGTGCAGAGGAATCAGCGATGATTCATCTGTGCTAGCGGTGATGGAGCCCAGACGCTGCAGCCTGCGTCCAAGGCTCCGTCACTGAATGACGACACGTCGCGAACGCATGCCGCTTCATGGCATGCGTTGCGATGCGCACACAAATGGGGTGAATGGCAGCGTTAACGGACTGCGTTACACCGCGTTATACCGCGGTGAAACGCAGTCCATCTAACGGACTGCCATAATGCAATATGAACCCAGCCTGACCGTAAGGCCCCGTGCACACGTTGCGGATTCACTTGCGGATTTTTCTAAAATCCGCAGGTAAAACGACCTGCCTTTTACCTGCGTATTTAGCGCGGATTTGCTGCGGTTTTTCTCTGCGGTTTTACGCCTATAATGGAATAGGTGTAAAATCGTTGCGGAATCCGCACAAAGAATTGACATGCTGCGGATTTAAAACCGCAGCAAATCCGCGCTGAAAAATCTGCAGCATGTGCACAGCGTTTTTTTTTTTACCATTTATTTGCATTGTACTGTACATGGTTTCTGGATCTGCTGTGGATCCGCAGCGCCAAATCCGCTGCGGATCAGCAGCAAAATCCGCTGCTGATCTGCAGCAAAATCCGCTGCGGATCAGCAGCGAAATCCGCTGCGGATCAGCAGCGAAATCAGCCGCGGATCAGCAGCGAAATCAGCTGCGGATCAGCAGCGAAATCAGCTGCGGATCAGCAGCGAAATCAGCTGCGGATCAGCAGCGAAATCAGCTGCAGATAAGCAGCGAAATCCGCTGCTGATCCGCAGCTGATTTCGCTACTGATCCGCAGCTGATTTCGCTGCTGATTTCGCTGCTGATCCGCAGCGAAATCAGCAGCGGATCAGCAGCGAAATCAGCTGAGGATCAGCAGCGAAATCAGCTGCGGATCAGCAGCGAAATCCGCTGCGGATCAGCAGCGAAATCAGCTGCGGATCAGCAGAGAAATCAGCTGCGGATCAGCAGAGAAATCAGCTGCGGATCCGCAGCAAAATCCGCAACATGTGCACAGGGCCTAATAGGAAAAAAAAAATTCTTTATTATTTTTCCCTACCTATGACAGGGGGGGTTCACTTACTTTTTTTTATTTTGATCACTGTGACAGTTTATCACAGTGATCAAAATAAATTTTTTGACTATGCAGGGCGCACTGCGCATGCGCCGGGCGGCGGGCGCACTGCTCATGCGCCCGCCATTTTCCAAGATGGCGGCGCCCATGAAGAATCCCGGGCAGCCGCCGGGAAGGATCCAGGGACATCGGTGGACCGGGAGAGGTGAGTATGGGGGTCGGAAGTGAGGGGGGGGATCGGAAGGTGGGGGCAGCGGAGGCCAGGACGAGGGGAGCTTTTAGTGACGACGGTGACCGACCGCTGCCATCTTTTGGTGGCGGCAGCCGATGGCCGCCGTGAATCTCGTGTGGGGGGGTCAGGGCTCGGTGTCCAGCCATGGCAGATGCTATTGCAGCATCGGCCATGGCTGGATTGTAATATTTCACCAATTATATTGGTGAAATATTACAGATTGCTCTGATTGGCTGTTTCACTTTTAACAGCCAATCAGAGCGATCGTGGCCACGGGGGGGTTAAGCCAACCCCCCTGTGGTGAAGCACAAAGGGTCCTGTGCCGGCGGGTCGGGTGACCTTTCAGTGACCCCGGTCACCCGACCCGCAGGGACGCGATCCTTTCATGACGCCACATAGGCGTCATGGGTCGGATTGGCACTGATTTTCATGACGCCTATGTGGCGTCATGGTTCGGGAAGGGGTTAAAGGGGCCCACTGAGGCTCTTTCGCCCAGGGCCCATAAAAACCTGGAGCCGGCCCTGGGTATCAGCGTACTCAGGACAAATTGGACAACAACTTTTGGGGTCTAATTTTCCCTGTTACCCTTGGGAAAATAAAAAAATTGGGGACTAAAAGATCCTGATTATGGAAGAAATATGATTTTTTTATTTTCATGCCCGGGCGTTATAAACTGCTGTGTAGCCCTTGGGGGTTCAAAGTGCTCACTACACATTTAGATAAGTTCTTTGTGGGGTCTAGTTTCCAAAATTGGGTCACTTGTGGGGAGTTTCTACTGTTTAGGCACATCAGGGGCTCTGCAAACCTAACATGACGCCCGCAGATCATTCCAGCATTTCAAAACGTTACTACTTCCCTTCCGAGCCCCAACGTGTGCCCAAACAGTGGTTTCCCCCCACATATGGGGTACCAGTGTACTCAGGACAAACTGTACAACAACTTTAGTTGTCCAATTTCTCCTGTTACCCTTGTGAAAATAAAAAATTGTGGGTTAAAAAAATCAGTTTTTGAGGATAAAAATGATTTTTTATTTTCACGGCTCTGCATTATAAACTTCTGTGAAGCACTTGGGGGTTCAAGGTGCTCACCACACATCTGGATAAGTTCCTTTGGGGGTCTAGTTTACAAAATGTGGTCACTTGTGGGGGGTTTCTACTGTTTAGGCACATCAGGGGCTCTGCTCGCCCGCAGACCATTCCATCAAGTCGGCATTTCAAAGCATCACTACATCCCTTCCGAGCCCTGACGTGTGCCCAAACAATGGTTCCCCCCCACATATGGGGTATTAACGTACTCAGGACAAACTGGACAACAACTTTTGGGGTCCATTTTCTCCTGATACCATTTTGAAAATAAAAAATAGTGGGCTACAAAATAATTTTTTGAGAAAAAAAAGATTTTTTATTTTCACAGCTCTGCGTTATAAACTTCTGTGAAGCACCTGGGGTTCAAAGTGCTCACTTTGCATCTAGATAAGTTCCTTAGGGGGTCTAGTTTCCAAAATGGGGTCATTTGTGGGGGAGCTCTATACTTTGGGCACACAGGGACTCTACAAACACGACATGGTGTCCGCTAATGATTGGAGCTAATTTTCCATTCAAAAAGTCAAATGGCGCTCCTTCCCTTCTGAGCCCTGCCGTGCGCCCCAACAGTGGTTTATGACCACATATGAGGTAACTTGTGTACTCAGGAGAAATTGCCCAACAAATTTTAGGATCCAATTTATACTGTTGCCCATGTGAAAATGAAAAAACTAAGGCTAAAAGAAAATTTTTGTGAAATAAAAGTACTTTCTTTTTTTTACGGATCAATTTGTGAAGCACCTGGGGTTCAAAGTGCTCACTATGCATCTAGATAAGTTCCTTAGGGGGTCTAGTTTCCAAAATGGGGTCACTTGTGGGGAGCTCCAATGTTTAGGCACACAGGGACTCTCCAAATGCGACATGGCAACCGCTAAATATTCCAGCATATTTTCCATTCAAAAAGTCAAATGGTGCTCCTTCCCTTCTGAGCCCTGCCGTGCACCCAAACAGTGGTTTATGACCACATATGAGGTATCTGTGTACTCAGGAGAAACTGCCCAACAAATTTTAGGATCCAATTTATACTGTTGCCCATGTGAAAATGAAAAAACTGAGGCTAAAAAATTTTTTTGTAAAAAAAAAGTACTTTCTTTTTTTTACGGATCAATTTGTGAAGCACCTGGGGGTTCAAAGTGCTCACTATGCATCTAGATAAGTTCCTTAAGGGGTCTAGTTTCCAAAATGGGGTCACTTGTGGGGGAGCTCCAATGTTTAGGCACACAGGGACTCTACAAATGCGACACGGCAACCGCTAAATATTCCAGCATATTTTCCATTCAAAAAGTCAAATGGCGCTCCTTCCCTTATGAGCCCTGCCGTGTGCCCAAACAGTGGTTTATGACCACATATGAGGTATCTGTGTACTCAGGAGAAATTGCCCAACAAATTTTAGGATCCATTTTATCCTGATGCCCATGTAAAAATGAAAAAATTGATGCTAAAAGAAAATTTTTGTTGGAAAAATTAAAATGTCTATTTTTTCCTTCCACGTTGCTTTAGTTCCTGTGAAGCACCTTAAGGGTTAATAATCTTCTTGAATGTAGTTTTGAGTAGCTTCATGGGTGCAGGTTTTATAATGGTGTCACTTTTGGGTATTTTCTGCCATATAGACCCCCCAAAGTGACTTCTAATGTGAGGTGGTCCCTAAAAAAAATGGTTTTGTAAATTTTGCTGTAAAAATGAGAAATTGCTGGTCAAATTTTAACCCTTATAACTTCCTAACAAAAAAAAATGTTCCCAAAATTGTGCTGATGTAAAGTAGACATGTGGGAAATGTTATTTATCAACTATTTTGTGTCACATAACTCTCTGGTTTAACAGAATAAAAATTAAAAATTTGAAATTTACAAAATTTTCAAAATTTTCGCCAAATTTCCATTTTTTTCACAAATAAACGCAAAAATTATCGACCTACATTTACCACTGAGGGTGAGTTTCCACGATCAGTAAACGCTGCGTGTTTGGCGCTGTGCGCTGGCGCAGCGTTAAACACGCAGCGTCCAGATGTTACAGCATAGTGGAGGGGATTTCAAGAAATCCCGTCTCCACTATGCGTAACAACACGCAGGTGGCAGACCTGCGTAAACGGACATGCGGCGCGTCTTTTCAGACCGCAGCATGTCCTCGCGTGTTGCGGCGATGGTGCGTCGCCGCAACAGAATTTCACACAGGGCTATGTAGCCCTGCGTTCTTTCCGGAGGTGTTCCGGAGGTGTCTTGAACACCTCCGGAAAGAACGCGCGTCAGAAAGGGGGCGGGGCTTAGACGGAGAGGAATTTCCGCTCCGTCCAAAGCGCTGTGGTTCCAGACCGTGGAACCACAGCCTAACATGAAGCCCAATATGTCAAGAAAAAACAATCTCAGAATCGCTAGGATCCGTTGAAGCGTTCCTGAGTTATTACCTCATAAAGGGACACTGGTCAGAATTGCAAAAAATGGCAAGGTCTTTAAGGTCAAAATAGGCTGGGTCATGAAGGGGTTAAAGTAGCTGCGTCCGTGCTGGCAGATGCGGCAGAAATGACCAGAACGTGCTCTCTCACACAAACTTTTAATTACCTCGTAGTGAAACCTACATAAAAAAGTCCACATGGGCAACTAGCACTATAGATCACATAGCGAGTAGTACATGTAATACGCTTTTTAATCAAAAAATTCTTTGTACCATCAAAGTTCGTGAAAGATGAGCAACGTTCGATGTTGGGGCATGCCACACATCTGCCGCATGGAACACAGCCACCCCTAACAGTTGTAGCATCCAAAAAGGTAGGGATAGGCTGGCCCAGATAGTGACTACTAGTCAGATGGTCACGAAGATTTCTGGCTCGTCTAAACGTAAAGGACGGCCTCTCCGGGAGAAACTTGCTAATAATAGGATCTGTTTTAAGTATTGGCCAAGCATTCTGAACTGCTCTACGCATTTTATCATGATGAGGATGATATGTAGTAATAAACCTAACTGTGTTGGAATCCTTAGGCATCGTAGGTTTGTATAATAAATCATTCCTTATAGAATACTTGGCCCTATGGTACGCCTTCTTAATACTACGTCGGAGTCAAAGGAACTGCCCAACAGGAATCGCATTTATAACATGTGAAGGATGACAAGAAGAAGCATGTAACACTGAATTAGTAGCGGTCTCCTTACGAAAAATTTCCGTCTGGATAATATTCGAACTGTCTCTTTTGATAGTCACATCAAGAAAATCAATTTTAACTGGGTCCCAAACCAGAGTTAGTTTTATATTCAGATTGTTACAATTTAACATGGTAATGAATTGCGCAAGGTCGATGGATGTGCCCTGCCAGATAAAGAAGATGTCGTCGATATAACCTTGCCCAAAAAGAGACACGGTCTATCGACCCCTGTTTATCTGACAGGAAAAGATCCCTCTCCCAGAGCCCCAGGAAGAGGTTGGCGTACGACGGGGCAAATGCCGCACCCATAGCCGTCCCCTGGAGCTGCAGGTAGAAGGATCCCTTGAAACACAAAAAAATTGTGAGTAAGGGTGAACTCTAACAGCTCCAGGAGTAGATCCCTCAAACCGGTGGAAAGTGCGGAGGAGTCCAGAAAGTATCGGACAGCCGCCAAACCATCAGAGTTTCTGATGTTGGTATAGAGGGATTCCACATCAGCTGAAGCTAATAGAGAATCACCATCTAGACACAATCCATCGACCTTGCGCAATAACTCACCCGTATCTTTGAGGAAAGAGGGGAGGTTGGCAACTAAAGGTTGTAAATAATGATCTATCCATTTGTTCACATTTTCCAAGAGGTTCCCCCTGCCAGAAACGATTGGTCTGCCGGGCGGTGTAGAGCGATTTTTGTGAATTTTGGGCAACAGATATAAAGTAGCCACAGTTGGTTCTTTAATTCGTAGTACCGAAGCCAGCTCACTAGTGATAACGCCGTTGTGTACCGCTTTATTTAAGATGTCCTCTAATTTTGCGGAATAGGCCGAGAGAGGATTATAAGTAAGTTTCCTATAGCATACAGTATCATATAACTGTCTATTGGCCTCTCTTTCATACATAGATTTTGGCCACACAACCACGTTACCACCTTTGTCAGCTGGCTTCAGCACGACGTCAGGCAATTCCTGAAGATATTTAAAATGAGTTCTCTCAACCTTAGTAAGGTTATCATACGAACTCTTAACTGGAATTTTAGATAAATCATTCGCCACCACCCTAACAAACAAATCAATGCTGGGACATGATGTAAAAGGGGGGAACCTCTTGGAACGAGGACGAATGGAAGGAGGGATCTTACCTCCATCAGAGACGTTTTCTAGTGCCAATTACTCCAATATCCTTACTGCCTCCTGTTCCTCTTCTGTGGGGAAAAGATGTGAAATATCACCAATGGAGTAATACCTTTTAAAAAGCAGCAATCTGGCAAAGATGTGAAGGTCCTTAACACCCGTGAAGGGATCATATCTAGAAGTGGGAGAAAAGGATAGCCCCCTACCAAGAAGAGACAGATCAGCTACTGACAGTATATGATCACTCAAATTAATCACCTTGTTGTCATGGCGATTAACTTCAGGCGGATTAGCATTGCGTCTCTTGTAGGGGTGATAGGCATGACTGCGTAGTCTATTGGTGTCAAAAATCCCATGGGAAGTATTAGAGGCAGATGTCATATCCGAAAGTTCACTCAAGGAGGAAACTGAGGCACTGGAAGTCGTTCTATGTATGTTAGTTTGTACACTCTTCCTCCAAAAGTATATTTTCTTGACTTGATAGTCCCTAGAGTCTCTTGTATATTTTTTAAGCTGGTTCTCCTGTGTGGAGCAGATACATGCTTCCTTTTGTCATCCTTCACATGTTATAAATGCGATTCCTGTTGGGCAGTTCCTTCGACTCCGACTTATCTGCTCCACACAGGTGGACTTTGAGAAGCGAGCCGAGGAACTAAAAATGCGTTTTCTTGAGTGGAGTTATACTAGACGTAGTATTAAGAAGGCGTACCATAGGGCCAATTATTCTATAAGGAATGATTTATTATACAAACCTACGATGCCTAAGGATTCCAACACAGTTAGGTTTATTACTACATATCATCCTCATCATGATAAAATGCGTAGAGCAGTTCAGAATGCTTGGCCAATACTTAAAACGGATCCTATTATTAGCAAGTTTCTCCCGGAGAGGCCGTCCTTCACGTTTAGACGAGCCAGAAATCTTCGTGACGATCTGACTAGTAGTCACTATCTGGGCCAGCCTATCCCTACCTTTTTGGATGTTACAACTGTTAGGGGTGGCTGTGATCCGTGCGGCAGATGTGTGGCATGCCCCAACATCGAATGTTGCTCATCTTTCACGAACTTTGATGGTACAAAGAATTTTTTGATTAAAAAGCGTATTACATGTGTTACTCACTATGTGATCTATAGTGCTAGTTGCCCATGTGGACTTTTTTATGTAGGTCTCACTACGAGGCAATTAAAAGTTCATGTGAGAGAGCACGTTCTGGGCATTTCTGCCGCATCTGCCAGCACGGACGCAGCCACTTTAAAAACATTGCCCCGTCACTTTTATGAACATCATAATTGTGATGGTTCTTTATTGAAGGTGCGAGGCATTGATTGTCTTAATATTAATATCAGAGGAGGGAATCTATCTCGACGGCTGGCCCAGACAGAGACTAGATGGATTTGGACTCTTCAAACTATCCATCCAAATGATCTCAACGAACACATATCTTATGCTCCCTTTTTGTGATCCCCCATTTCTGCAGTCATTTTGTTCCCCAGATCACACAGAATTGCAAAACTGTATTGAACTCAAAAGGCGCTGTAGGGAACGCATGGAAAACCATGCGATCTAAACAACACCAAAATATGAGCAAGATTAACAAATAAGAATAAAGGGTAACATATGCATGTGACTAACATAAAAACAAAAATTATATAATATAATACAAAGAAAAATAACAGAGAACATACAAAAAACAAAAAATACACTAAATAATAATGTCCATTCAAACAAAAAAGGAGAATAAATCCAAAATATCCAAAATCTTGATTGAAGGTAGATATGTCCTGTAGAATAACGAAATCACGGCCAACGACAAGACATGTGAAAACTTAAAATAGCAAACAAAGTATTAGAAAATGATAAAACAAAACTATGCGGATCTGGGGAACAAAATGACTTCAGAAATGGGGGATCACGAAAAGGGAGCATAAGATATGTTTTCGTTGAGACCATTTGGATGGATAGTTTTAAGAGTCCAAATCCATCTTGTCTCTGTCTGGACCAGCCGTCGAGATAGATTATCCCTTCGGATATTAATATTAAGACAATCAATGCCTCGCACCTTCAATAAAGAACCATCACAATTATGATGTTCATAAAAGTGACGGGGCAATGTTTTTTAAAGTAGGTGCTTCCGTGCTGGCAGATACGGCAGAAATGCCCAGAACGTGCTCTCTCACATGAACTTTTAATTGCCTCGTAGTGAGACCTACATAAAAAAGTCCACATGGGCAACTAGCACTATAGATCACATAGCGAGTAGTACATGTAATATGCTTTTTAATCAAAAAATTCTTTGTACCATCAAAGTTCGTGAAAGATGAGCTAAGTTCGATGTTGGGGCATGCCACACATCTGCCGCATGGAACACAGCCACCCCTAACAGTTGTAGCATCCAAAAAGGTAGGGATAGGCTGGCCCAGATAGTGACTACTAGTCAGATGGTCACAAAGATTTCTGGCTCGTCTAAACGTGAAGGACGGCCTCTCCGGGAGAAACTTGTTAATAATAGGATCCGTTTTAAGTATTGGCCAAGCATTCTGAACTGCTCTACGCATTTTATCATGATGAGGATGATATGTAGTAATAAACTTAACTGTGTTGGAATCCTTAGGCATCGTAGGTTTGTATAATAAATCATTCCTTATAGAATACTTGGCCCTATGGTACGCCTTCTTAATACTACGTCTACTATAACTCCTCTCAAGAAAACGCATTTTTAGTTCCTCTGCTCGCTTCTCAAAGTCCACCTGTGTGGAGCAGATACGTCGGAGTCGAAGGAACTGCCCAACAGGAATCGCATTTATAACATGTGAAGGATGACAAGAGGAAGCATGTAACACTGAATGAGTAGAGGTCTCCTTGCGAAAAATATCCGTCTGGATAATATTCGAACTGTCTCTTTTGATAGTCACATCAAGAAAATCAATTTTAACTGGGTCCCAAACCAGAGTTAGTTTTATATTCAGATCGTTACAATTTAACATGGTAATGAATTGCGCAAGGTCGATGGATGTTGCCCTGCCAGATAAAGAAGATGTCGTCGATATACCTTGCCCAAAAAGAGACACGGTCTATCGACCCCTGTTTATCTGACAGGAAAAGATCCCTCTCCCAGAGCCCCAGGAAGAGGTTGGCGTACGACGGGGCAAATGCCGCACCCATAGCCGTCCCCTGGAGCTGCAGGTAGAAGGATCCCTTGAACACAAAAAAATTGTGAGTAAGGGTGAACTCTAACAGCTCCAGGAGTAGATCCCTCAAACCGGTGGAAAATGCGGAGGAGTCCAGAAAGTATCGGACAGCCGCCAAAACATTAGAGTGTCTGATGTTGGTATAGAGGGATTCCACATCAACTGAAGCTAATAGAGTATCACCCTCTAGACACAATCCATCGACCTTGCGCAATAGCTCACCCGTATCTTTGAGGAAAGAGGGGAGGTTGGCAACTAAAGGTTGTAAATAATGATCTATCCATTTGTTCACATTTTCCAAGAGGTTCCCCCTGCCAGAAACGATTGGTCTGCCGGGCGGTGTAGAGCGATTTTTGTGAATTTTGGGCAACAGATATAAAGTAGCCACAGTTGGTTCTTTAATTCGTAGTGCCGAAGCCAGCTCACTAGTGATAACGCCGTTGTGTACCGCTTTATTTAAGATGTCCTCTAATTTTGCGGAATAGGCCGAGAGAGGATTATAAGTAAGTTTCCTATAGCATACAGTATCATATAACTGTCTATTGGCCTCTCTTTCATACATAGATTTTGGCCACACAACCACGTTACCACCTTTGTCAGCTGGCTTCAGCACGACGTCAGGCAATTCCTATTCCTATATTTTTTAAGCTGGTTCTCCTGTATCTTTTTAACCAGTTGGTCCAAGGAGTTCTCCATATCAGATTCAAATAGTGAAATTCTCTCCGGCATGCAGCCACTACGAATCTCAACCTGCATGCTATCTATGCTTTTATCCAATTCAGCAATATTTTCAGAATTTAAATTAATTAATAATTGCATAAGAGAAAAAGAGCACATATCACATGCCTCGTCCCATTTAGAAATAAATTGTTGATTCTCAACAGGGAAGGTAGGTATAACACGAACCCTAAGGCCTCTAGGGATCATCTTATTAGCAACGTATTTCTCCAAGAAAAGTCTATTCCACCATAATTTAGACCTTCTTAATAACAAATTTTTCACACCAGAAAATTTAGCATCCCAACTTGGATCACCCAACTTCTGCACGTCATCCCCGCCTGTGCCAAAAACCTGATCCATCTGCGTGAGCCAAGCTTTCTCCTTCGCTCGGTAATCCATACTCCTCACTGAAAAAAATGCTGTGCAAAATACAGCCAGAATTAGACATATAGAATGAAGTGAAGAAGGCAATTTAAATGTGTGTCTAATAACAGGTCTGAAATACAGACCAGGGATGATAAACCCACACATAGATGCCTGAATATAGAAGAGACCAACTGCAATAAGCATAGCAACAAAAAAGAAAATGCAGTCACAAAGTCCAAAAATACAAAATTTTATTGATTAAAAAATCAGAAAGAAGTCAAGGAAGGGAAATGTGACCCAAATACACATAGTGAAAAATAGGGCAAAGGAGAAAAACATGACCTCTACAAAGCAACAAATGTGACCTGTACTTCAATAGTAAATAGTATCAATTACATGACCTGACCAAAAAGAATATATAATATCACCATAGCCACAGTCTACCTCAGTCCACATAAAGTGCGGCATTATATACAGAGAGGTGGGCAGGGATATACAGAGTATGATGGTCAAAATACCAATAAAGTCAAATAGAAACAGGCATCAGATGTAGCAAATAATTACCCAGTGGTGTAGAGGACAGCTGTCTCCGGGCCCTCCCCGACGTGCGTTTCGGAGTGAAACAAACACTCCTTCCTCAGGAGGCGTGGAGTCTGGGGTCAAATGTACCTCTATATATATGGCCAGTAAGTTATGCGCACACGTGTTAAACAACACCGCCACTCACCAGCGCATACCACAGGACGCCGCTTCCGGAACGCACATGGGGCCCCATGTGATCCAGATAGCGACGTCACCGGAAGTGACGCGGCGGGCGGCGGTAAAGAAACCACGCATGCGCAATATAACATAGTGCGATGGGCAGTTAAAAGGACGTGACCGTGAAAGAAAACGCATATGTGCGATCCAAAAGAGATCGCAAACCTGCGCAGCTAATAAATGGTAGACAGAACTATATGCGATATAAACAGGTATGAGACACGAGTGCGATCCCGAAGAGATCGCAAACCTGCGTAACTACAAAAGTAGCAAAAAAAAATTTAGAATTCTATGCGATACAAAACAGATCTTTAAATAACAATCCATCAGGATACAATACTAACACACACATGTCTTGTCGTTGGCCGTGATTTCGTTATTCTACAGGACATATCTACCTTCAATCAAGATTTTGGATATTTTGGATTTATTCTCCTTTTTTGTTTGAATGGACATTATTATTTAGTGTATTTTTTGTTTTTTGTATGTTCTCTGTTATTTTTCTTTGTATTATATTATATAATTTTTGTTTTTATGTTAGTCACATGCATATGTTACCCTTTATTCTTATTTGTTAATCTTGCTCATATTTTGGTGTTGTTTAGATCGCATGGTTTTCCATGCGTTCCCTACAGCGCCTTTTGAGTTCAATACAGTTTTGCGATTCTGTGTGATCGCAAGTGTGGGATGCTATCTTCATATATTATCATTGATGTCTTTTCTTCTCTAAATAATATTGTGCATGTGTGTCTTTTTTGTATCCTTATGTATTTTGTTGATTTAAGATATTACCTGTATTACATATAGTGTTATGTGATTTGTGTCGCTCCATTTGGAGTTTACCCATGTTTGCGATTCCTTTGGGATCGCATATGTGTGTTGGTATTGTATCCTGATGGATTGTTATTTAAAGATCTGTTTTGTATCGCATAGAATTCTATATATTTTTTTGCTACTTTTGTAGTTACGCAGGTTTGCGATCTCTTCTGGATCGCACTTGTGTCTCATTATACCTGTTTATATCGCATATAGTTCTGTGTCTTTGCCACTTTATTAGCTACGCAGGTTTGCGATCTCTTTTGGATCGCACATATGCGTTTTCTTTCACGGTCACGTCTTTTTAACTGCCCATCGCACTATGTTATATTGCGCACGCGTGGTTTCTTTACCGCCGCCCGCCGCGTCACTTCCGGTGACGTCGCTATCCGGATCACATGGGGCCCCATGTGCGTTCCGGAAGCGGCGTCCTGTGGTATGCGCTGGTGAGTGGCGGTGTCGTTTAACACGTGTGCGCATAACTTACTGGCCATATAAATAGAGGTACATTTGACCCCAGACTCCACGCCCCCTGAGGAAGGAGTGTTTGTTTCACTCCGAAACGCGCGTCGGGGAGGGCCCGGAGACAGATGTCCTCTACACCACTGGGTCATTATTTGCTACATCTGATGCCTGTTACTATTTGACTTTATTGGTATTTTGACCATCATACTCTGTATATCCCTGCCCATCTCTCTGTATATAATGCCGCACTTTATGTGGACTGAGGTAGACTGTGGCTATGGTGATATTATATATTCTTTTTGGTCAGGTCATGTAATTGATACTATTTACTATTGAAGTACAGGTCACATTTGTTGCTTTGTAGAGGTCATGTTTTTCTCCTTTGCCCTATTTTTCACTATGTGTATTTGAGTCACATTTCCCTTCCTTGCCTTCTTTCTGATTTTTTAATCAATAAAATTTTGTATTTTTGGACTTTGTGACTGCATTTTCTTTTTGTTGCTATGCTTATTGCAGTTGGTCTCTTCTATATTCAGGCATCTATGTGTGGGGTTATCATCCCTGGTCTGTATTTCAGACCTGTTATTAGACACACATTTAAATTGCCTTCTTCACTTCATTCTATATGTCTAATTCTGGCTGTGTTTTGCACAGCATTTTTTTCAGTGAGGAGTATGGATTACCGAGCGAAGGAGAAAGCTTGGCTCACGCAGATGGATCAGGTTTTTGGCACAGGCGGGGATGACTTGCAGAAGTTGGGTGATCCAAGTTGGGATGCTAAATTTTCTGGTGTGAAAAATTTGTTATTAAGAAGGTCTAAATTATGGTGGAATAGACTTTTCTTGGAGAAATACGTTGCTAATAAGATGATCCCTAGAGGCCTTAGGGTTCGTGTTATACCTACCTTCCCTGTTGAGAATCAACAATTTGGATGAAAGCATAGATAGCATGCAGGTTGAGATTAGTAGTGGCTGCACGCTGGAGAGAATTTCACTATTTGAATCTGATATGGAGAACTCCTTGGACCAACTGGTTAAAAA